>JAOVYV010000024.1:8303660-8317992 GCA_025674545.1 Hassar affinis
TCAAGGGTGTACCGTGACTACAAGAATTCTGGCAAAACCTTGAACTTATGACAGATGCGCGGTCATAAAAAGACACTGGGGGAACGTGACCAGCATTGTGATGGGTGTGCAACGCTGTCTCAAGTAACACTGGAATTTAATGCTAGGGCCTTTACAAACATCAGCGTGAGGACTGTGCAACGTTCCCTCCAAGATCTCGTGGTGGACCATGTTTCAGTATTAACTGGCATAACAGTTTTTGTGGTACTTCACTGCACTGCTTTTGAGTTACTGAGATTTAGATTCAAACTATTCAATTCATGCAACCAGACCAAATATGATAAATATGATGCATTTGATAATGATGGTTTGTGATTAAAGACATGAACCCCACTTTGAGAAGCTGCCCTATAGGACTATTTTAAGGCAAGACACTCCTGTTTGAAATGTTTTCCCAAAACATAATTTCTTAAATTGACTTCAACAGAACTGTGTTTATTTCCCTGTTTTTCTCCATAAGACCTTGTATTGTATGAAGCTTTCACAGAAGGCTGAAGCTTTTCCCACGTGGTCCAATCACACCATGTCATATGTCCCTGAAAACCTTGTTTCCTGATATGCATGTCAATTTATGTCTCAATATAATAAACAGTGCTGCGAAAAAGCCTTAGTTTTAGTTCAGTTAGCTCATTTTGTTACAACTCACTCATGCATTGAGCCAGTACAATAACAGTTTAGATTTAGATGTTACTTTTCCAATAAAAACAATTATAGAAACTTTTGTATACTTTGTATACAACTAACTTTATTACTGATTACTGCTCTTTATGATTTTTTTTAATACAGAAACGTTTAACTGCTCTATTTCTTTTTCTTTCTGCATTTCTTTGTATGTGCCCAAGACATTCTGAGCACTGCATAGTACAATATATTACAATAACATATTTCCAAATGTTAATTTTCTGACAAAAATAAAACAAAGATGCCTTCAAAAATAATGATGTTTCTACATAAAAGAAAACACTATAAAGTGCAGTAAACAGTAATAAACTGAAGGAAGTCTATATCTGTTGTGCCTTTCTCTTATAGTGTTCCCAGGTACAATGTGTGCAGTTTTATAAGTAAATGAGCTTGTAAGTATTACTGAGAGTCTTGGAGAATCTGCCACAGCTCTTCCGGAGACTTTGACTGTCGCATTTACTTTGTTTTGCGTGCAAAACCCAGCAGCCTTCATTAGTGCTCTGTTATGTAATGAGTTGCTTTCGTTACTGACATTCAATAATTTTTGTGTAACATTTTTTAACATGTTTTGTTGGATAAGTAACTTTTGGAAATATAAAATCTTTTTGCACTGAATACAGAACTAAAAAAAAAACAATAACAAAAGCCTAAAAACAACAGGTTGCCTAAGACTATTGCACAGCACTGAACTCTTCAAGTGTAAAATCACAAAATCACACTGAGGTTTAAATCAGGTTTTCTAAAATTCTGTTTTTTTGCTTCATTCAGAATCAAATATTTCAGTTTCTAGATAACCTGCATTCATATTGTTCCTACCTGTCCATAATCAGAATAAAATTACAGAAGATTTCCATAAAATTGTACTGGGGAGGAAAAATGACAAACACAGCTGTAGGAACGTGCATAGCAGTTTCATGATTGAACAAAAAAAATGGTATTCCAACAAACTTCCTGAATTCATGAATTTCTAGCTGGGATTAACAAATCCATCCATCCATCCTTTAAAATATTTCTCCTTCTTTTGGTGAATTCAACATTTTACTTCTAACAGCATCTAAAGACGACATTTTGTATTAAATAAGAAAATAAAAAAATAAAGCCTCATATGCATAAATGTACCTTCCTGAAAAAGTCCCAATAGATAAAATATTTCAATCACAAGAATCACAGCTATCTTTTAAAAATAGACTATTAAACTGTAGTCTTTTACCTTATGCATTTATCTCTCACAGCTTGGACGTGGTATTAACATTATGTTGCATTTTTATTTACAATTTTAAAACCTGTACATGGTTGTGACGTCGGAGGTGACATGATGACGTAGGCTACAACCGGGTACCACAGCTAATCAGAGATAATTAAGACAATTCAGTCTGGAAGGTTTATTTGGGCATGTTATGTTTTCCTCTGTAGCAGTCTTAGCACAGTCCGTAGTAAATGGGCAGAAATGATCACCCAGAAAAGAGCTCATTTTCACCGCAGTCTGGTATAAAATAAGTAATGTAAATAAAATAGTGCATTTATCTGGATGTGATGTTGACATATGAGACGGCAACACAACCAGGCATGTTTATCCCAAACCGATTCTCTCCTATGGACAAATCCGTAATACAACACTACAGACTAAACGGTTTAATCCTTTTTTCTGATGTCCACAAACAGGCTGTCAAACATTCTTCATCCCAAACATCCCAACACAACAACGAGTCCTTTATTTGTTCAGTAAATCAAAAATACAGCAGGAGAACCCGCATTTGAAATGCCTTTTTAAGTCGCTATATAGCGTAACAATCTGTGTCTAAATGTGTAATTACGTCAGTTTTGGATTTCCCAAAGCTTACCTTATATCACTCGTCCAGCAATGGCGGTTTGCTGCTGCAGGGTTTTTCTGGCCCGGGGATGTGCTCTAGACCCGCACTGACACCGACTCCGGTGCAGCTCGCGACACGGTCCAATTTAAACACCGCATTCAAATTCAAATATCTAACTTGGATTTCCCAGTTCATGAATTCAGTTCGAAATTTCTGCAGGAAAGAAACCAAAACAAAACAAAGCAAAAGAAAAAAAACGCAACCAGTGCAAACAGAGGACGCGACGGCTCTGGCTCCTGAGCACGCAAACCAATACCTAAGCACAGCCTCGGCGCTTGTGTTCGGCGCGTGCAGCAGCTACACCGCCACACCGCGCGCTTTGCGCTTTTTCAATGACGTGTTCATATCGACAACGCAATAAAAGTGCAAAACGGGGGGAAATGTTTTCACCGTGCATTTATCTCGCTAACACGCATGCAAACGAGTCCACACGAGGACGTGCTCTGAGTGCACAGAGCCTCCGAGATGTCCATTTAAATTGCTCTGTAGTGACATAAGGCGTTTACTGGGCTTTCGTTTGCGGTCCTCCAGCAGCCATTTTGTTGAAACTGACAACAGCAGCTCAGTGCAAACAGGAAGTGCACGATTCCCCAGCGCCGTGTCACGTGACCTCACAGCGCAAACAAGCGTAAAGTGGTTACGCCTGCTCGTTACTATGGTAACGGTATTTATTAGCTCCCGCTGAGCCGCCTCAGTGCATCTCGCGTTCGCTCTCTCCGTGTCTCTGCCTCTTCTCTATACAGGCCTTTGATTTCCTGTTTTGACAAACAGTGAGACGTTTTTCTCCTCACAAAATCAATTCCACAGTGCACCAACCACAGCTGCAGCATCTATTCTGCCCATATTACCGCACAAACCGAAATCTATTAACCAGCAGGGGACGCAGTTTCGACTTTGAATGTGTCCACTGTAATTATTTTTTCACTTTTTAAAAAGCTAATCCTTATCATTTTAGTCTGCTACAATTTCATCCTCAGTGGCTATATAGTAAAATGTACAGTAGGTGTTTCCAGAACAGCCACACTGTGTTCATAATTTGGTAACACTGATATAAGGTCCATAAATAACTACATATTTAATGCTTAACTAATGCTTTTACAATGAGGAACTAATACTGTACTGAGGAACTATGGTAGCGCTATCACCTCACAGCAAAAAAAGAGCCTGGGTTCGATTCCCAGGTGGGTGGCCAGGGTCCCTTTTGTGTAGAGTGTGCATGGTGTCCATGTGGGTTTTCCTCCCATAGTCCAAAGACATGCGAATTGGATATTAAATTGCCCCTAGGCATGAGTGTGTCTGTGGACTGGCAACCATTCCAGGGTGTTTCCCTGCTTTCAGCCCAATGGGAGCAGGAATAGACTCCAGCATCCGTCAGCCCGCAGTAGGATAAGCGATATGAGATAGTGAATGAGTTAATACATGCTCTGATTTGTAGGACATCAGGATCTAACATACATTAACAGCCACAAAGTCATATATGAAAGCCATTAATAATGGTGAAAGGTAGGAATTAACATGTTAATTCATTCTGTTAATACTATCATGAAGGATTAACAAAGATCATTTACATTATGAAGTGTTGGGAAATAAATTACAGGCTATAACATATTTTCAGGGCATTTTCTTTTATATACTGTGTGGTCCAAACATCTGAGATCACACTGAAATTCTGTAATATTTCTTTTTTCTTTAAATTGGAAATGAATAGAATGTTTTAAAATGTTTTTAGTATGTTCAGTATGTTATTCCTCTCTTTCACACACATTATATCAGCCGCTTAGCCTACCACTCGCCTTAGGTCCTTATTAAATGTAAGCCAATTTGTGATATTGACCATGTGAATGGCTTTGTACAAAAGGTCAGATTTTTAGATTCATACCTAATCTCTCCTACTGAAACATGATTTCAGATGAAACTTTGATCTAAAATAGATTCTAAGGTTTTGCACAACCTTGTGGAGTCTGTGTCAGCTCGAGTGCAAAAGGGGGCATACCAAATTTAAAAAAAAATTGAAATTCATGTAAATATTTAAATTATTCTAATTTTGACTCAGATTGTTGCAAACTATATAAATTTGCAATGATTGTTATATTAAATTAGAAAAGAATTCACTAGGGTTCTCAGATGTTTGAAACAAAAACTAGTGAACATGCCTCCCATCATAAATGTTATGTAAATAAACTCATTTCCGAAAGTAACACCATATCAAAGATTATATATTTTTTCAATGTTAAATGACATCATATTTTTTTTAAATGGTTTGTTATTAGCTCTAGATTATGTGGTGTGTCTGTCATACAAATCTCTGTGAATGAGTTGTAATATATAGACATGATATTAGAATGAGTGCATTAATATGAACCTGTGATTTGAATTACAGCCGACACTGCTGTCAGAGCTGTGCTGTTAGATCATGTAAATCAACACCTTCTGATTAACCAGACTTAAACTATGCTCTGGTATGTATCCTATTTGATGACTTGATGGCATATACAGAACAGACTTAAGTTCGGGACAAAAGTTAAGGAACAAATTAACAATAAGCAACAATTCTAACCGAATGTTAAACTAAGAAGACTGCAGAGCAACTAAGAAGGATATACCTTTCTCACTAGCATTTATCTACCTCTGACAGTCAGACTATATAAATTAGCCAGTTAAAAAGGCTTGCTTATTTTTTTCAGGTTAGTTAAAGGACAAAGCCTTTTGGGTAAAGAGCAGATGACAGGTCTTCAGGAGACCAATTATTAAGTAACAATCCTGCATATCATCTGCATATGGATCACAGCCCTGGTATAAATTAAACAGAGCTCAGCAAAACACAATTACTCATATCACAGATATAGAGGCATGGAACTTATGGTAATTAATCTTGCCTGTCATCATAATTCAAATCCATAATTCATTGGCACTGACTTTGCAGCTCTGAAGCCCAAGCTGCAGCAGACTGGTAAATGTCACCTCAGGAAAGAGCCTTGACCCCAAGTGTTGAATTAAGTGGGAATCTCCCTCCTCTCTATAGATTAAGGTCAACAGGAGTCAGAGTAATGATTTATGAGATTTAGTCACTACAAAGCACATAACATCTGGCCTCAAGGCACAAAGTTAAAAGCTCACCATAAACTGTATCAGGGCTTGTGCTTTGGCAGTGACTTAACTCAATAGGAGCATTGTTTATGAATAAGACAGTAGATATTTTAATGTTATGTTGGAAGTTCAAAGAGCTGGCTGGTACAAATTAACTAAGCCTAAGCCGGCTTATCTTGCAAGGAAAACAGGATTTTATTTGCTGCTAACAATGGCTTTTTTTTGTGTAAATCACAAGCAATAGCACCACCAAAAGCCATAAGCAAAAATACACACAATATAATGCACAGAGGTTGGGACTGATTTCTTTCTAGCCCAGAGTGTAGATTCATACAGCATACAGTAAATGACATGGCACTAAATTTTGTGTACTACTTGGGGATAAATTATTTTAAATCTACGTCACTGACACATTGATAGTCATGTATAATAATGTGCGTAAAGAGCTGATGACAGCATTGCCCAATTTTTCTGTTTGCATTTTATGCAAAGACTTCAAACACTTGGTGTAAAAATAAGACACTGAAACAGTGTTCATTATAATGAGCATGTGTTCCTATTTTTATGCATAATAAGTTCAGGCCCATGAGACCTTGTGTGAAGCCAATGGTGACAATGGTTTCTTAACAGTACTAGTAAGTTACTGATAGGTGGTAGACTTTTTTAGCCACCCCATTCTTTATTGTGATATGTCATCACTGGGAGTTTTTGTGTGTATATGAGATGTAAGTTATCTGAATATAAAATAAATATTGAACTACAAATAGCACAATACTAGATCTCCTAGTGGTGTTAAACAGCCCATATGGAATATTACAGGGCTGGATAAAAGACTGACTGAGGCAGTGATTTAGTGTGTGGCATGTGCACATGTGTGTCCGTGAGTGTGTCTGTGTGTGTGTTTGTGTGAAGTGGGGGTGGGCTGTTATGACTGGCAGTCCAGCATAATAGGTTGGGCATCTCTGGCTTGGATTTATTTCCCCTGAGGCTGGAAAGGAGGGTGAGGGCAGAAAGAGTGGGGTGAGGCAGGCAGCAACAAATACCTCTATCTGATTCAAAGGCTGATGAGGAAATTAGGCATTTATGTTACACTTCTCTCACTGGATTGTTTCTGTACCAAAACACAGAGTGGCCATCTGTGATAAAAAAATATTGTTTAATATTAAGCATGGTGTGAATCGTAATTGTAAGATTGTTGTTATTGGTTAATTGGACCACTTGTGTCTTGTTGACTAATTATAGAGTATCATCCATCAGGTGATGTATTGTAATCGGATATAATTGGTCATGTGATGATGCCTATGTAAGATGTTGGTTTGGGTTTTTTATGCAGTTATTAAAACCACCCTTTTGTACTTTTGTAACACTATATCCTACTCAATTCAGCTTCAATGCTTGGCTATATTGGATTTTATTCAGTTGTGTTGTGTTTTCATGTAGTTTTCAAATAAAAAATAAACATCATTAGTGTTATGTTTCATTAGTTTTCATTTATCAAGTAAATAATTATATTTCTATCAGTGCTATAATTCTTCTACCCCCTGCCAAACACACACACACACACCACCGCATATGCATCCTTGTCTATTAAGCATTAGACAGACCACTGTATTTGGAGGGTAATACAAAAAGGGTAATCAGATTTACAACACACATAAACATAATTAGTTCCCTTTATGGATTCAAATTAGCAATTAACTGTAATATCTAATGTTTGCTTCTCATCAGAACCCTGTGAGTGAGCCGATGTAACAGTCAAAATAAGAACTCCTCTTCAGTGAAGCTGGAATATATACGAGCACATTTCCTTTCTTATTACAAATGATAATTTTGAGTGTGTGGTTTGACTGTCCCATATTAAATTGTTGATTTGTTTAATGAGACTCACTAGCTGATTGCTGTTCACAGTAACAGGCAAATAAGACAAACCAATACAAAATATCATTTTCAGCTAGACTGAAAATGGTATATGTTATGATTTTTTGCATGAAACTACTGAAGAGCAGTTTGAAATGTGCTATAAGAGCAGAAATGTAACAGAGGAGTTGGAGATCCATTCCTTCATTCAGCATCAGTATGCACTTTATCCTGGTTAAGGCTGCAGGGAAACTTGAGCCTATTACTAGAACAATGAATGTAAGGTGGGAATACACCCTGGATGAGACATCAGTGCATTACAACGCAAAACACACTTACACCACACTACAACAATTTAGTGTAGCCAATCAATCTACTAGTATGTTTTTTGGGGGAACTTAAAGGAAACTCACATAGTGAACACATGAGGCACTGAAGAGACAATAAAACAAGCTTTGGTCTGAAGCATAACAAAGCTCTGAGGTGTAAATTCCATCTTCAAAATTGTGTTCAAATATGCTGCCTGGCTTTGAAGTTGACCTCTGAAATTCATAGGCTTTTTAATTCAAGAATGAACACAAAGTGACCTTTCAATTATAACTGACATGATCATGGAGTACAAATTAGCTCATAAATGATTATTGTCCTTAATATGGGAGAAAAAGTGTAACGTACAAAAACATTTTCCTTGTTCTATGATGGATTGGCGCCCTGTCTAGGGTTGTTCCTGCCTTGCGCCCTATGTGGCCGGCTAGGCACTGGCTCTCCCGTGACCCTGAAAAGGAATAAGCGGCCAAGAAGATGAATGAATGAATGGATTTTTCTTGATTTACATGGCAGAAAAATATCATGAAGATGCTGCAATGTGTGGTATGTGTAGCATTGCTTTTGGTGTAGAATGGGTTCAATTTGCAGACTTGAGGTACCATATATTTAATGACTTTTAATGGAACTGCACATAACTTTATGGAAAAATATTTCTGTCCTGCATAAATTACAGTAATAAGATCCTACCATAATCCTGGAATTGTGATCATGATGCACAACAAGATAGTGCTGCTTTATGCATCAACATATTACCATATTTTCATTTTCATATTTTCTCAGTGATGTGATGTTGCCGTAGGGCATAATGAGTAGTTATTTCTGTATTTACCATAAAAACATACACAAAACATGTTACTTGTCTTGGACTATGGGATATATTTCCAGGAAGAGGGTCACACATTAGAGGACTCCCGAATCCTCTAATAATGTCTTCAGTCGGAAAGTGACATAAAGTGCTTTGACAGATGTCATGCCCTATTTGTAATATGCACTCACATCACCAGAGTGACCTGCAGAATAACAATAGAGATGAAGTGTTCTCCAGACCCATGTAACTCACATGCTTGACCCATGAGTACTAATTACACATTCTGTAAGATCATGCTGGGACCATGCTTTTTGTTGCTGTTTTTTTTAAATAAAATAATCCTTTAATTTTAGTGGAATGTTATTCTTTTGAGATCATTTTGTATAAATTGTACAGCACATGTCAGGCCAATCCATACTCATCTTCAGACTCTACTGAGGTTGGAATTTAACATGATGGTTCAGCTCAGGGGTCATTATCAGACATAGAAAATCCTCCCAGACACTGCTGTAGACATAACATGCAGCGTTCAAGGAAGACTGATCACTGAGCTGTAAGAAGAGATTTGTTAATGGACATGAGCTTCCACGCTGTGCAGTCTCATTTCCAGAATTAATTACTCTGAGCCTTCAGGTTGTACACATGAGTGTATTTGAAGAATTTGTATGTCCTTAGATAGTAATATCTTCCATAGATTTATTATTTTGCACCATTATTGAATTAATTTTTAATTTTTGTCCAAAAGGCATTTTTAGCTAAAAATGTAATTTGTAGCCAATGTATGCTTGCTAATTAAAAGTGCATGAACTTGCTGTTGTTTATTCAAATTTGACTGCACTAAAAATAACCATGTAAAATAGTGACATTCTGAATCAGTTCTCTTGTTTTCCTGTGGAAAGGACTTCTTGCTGATTGCTTTTTTGTGAAATGCTAATAACTTGACAAATGTAATATTTGTGCAACACAAGGGTGAGCATATCTGAATGTGGTAAGCATACCCTTGCCTTCCAGACTTGTCCATCACTACTTTAGTGGCTGCTATTCCACATGGCAAAGCTGAGCCTGAATACTTTAAACACCAGAGAAACATATCAGACTGTAATAATCTGTTTAAGGTGAGGCCTGGCTGGCAGTAAAGATGTGTTAGATTACAGACTGAGAGAAGGGATATGACCTTGATTCCCCTAATCAATAGTCTCATATGCTTCCTTGGGGGAGGGAGTGGTTCGGCCTGAGAGTCTTTCCTCTATATTTCTTATTCATTAGGCTGCATTAATGGAGGTAGATAAAGAGTGTGGTAGTCATGAATAAGGAAAGAGAAAGGAAAAGAGGAGATATGGTATGCAGAATTGAAAAACTAAAATAGAACAATAAAGATTGAAGGAGATAAGTGTCCAAAATGTATCATTTTAAAAGAATCCTTCTTTAATTAAAGAATTTAAGGGAAAAAAGCCACAAAGACACCCACTCAGTTAGGAGCCCAGTGCCATTAGTTGTGTGAATTCCTGCCTACAGATTCTTCCCCATCTCTTTCCTCCAGCATACCTGTGATAAATGCATCCTTCCACTCCATGACCCTCAAGGTCATGAGCGCAGTGGAATGAAGCCCCCGCAGCTGCTTCACTTCCAGCCTGAGCAGGTAACAGCAGCATAATTCATCCCCTGCAGACACACACTCAACCTGCACCCATTTTAATCTCAAATGTAATCAAACTGGCTTCTAATGCAATCGTTCCAGATTCAAGTGGGTTTGGAGAGCAGAGGACAGAATAGTAGAGGGGTCGTCCACACACTCATGGCATAAAATGCAATATATTTTAAAATACGGTCCAATAATGGATGAGTAAGTGCCACAACCATAGTGCTCTGGAGTCTCCATTACCCTCTAGCAGAGATTGGTGATGCCATTCAGTGCCATTCCCTTCTGTCACACACAACAAACCCAGTCAATCTGACATGCTTCACTGCAACCAACAACACATTTATTAAACATCAGCACTGGGCATAAAGGAGATTGTATGTGCGTGTGTGTTCAAATGTTAAACTGGAGGTAAAACCATCCAACCCTGACTGACTGGAGTTATCCTGTGAGATATGGCTGGAGAAATGGAAAGGGTGGGTGAAAGTGTAGAGAGAGGGGTGAGGGCAAAAAAAGGAGAGAGGGATGTGGGAAGAATGTATGCTAAAAATTAGAGGGAGAGACTAGTAAGAAATAGGAGTGTTTATTAATGAGCTGACAGAACAACAACATGCCTTGAATTTCCCTCAGGGGATCAATTAAGTATCTATCTATCTATGTCTATCAGAAACAACTGTGATGGGGAGATAAAACATCCAACATTTTACTTAAGTTATACACCAGGGTACATTTCGCTATAAGTATGTTTTCTCTGGCTCCAAGCCATACCCTAACATTTTGCAGTCATATCACAATTATGTAAAAACTGTAAAAAGAATAAAATTATTACATGATGTTTTACTATCAAGACCAGTGGAAAGTATAACTCCAGATATCTGATACTGTCTCATTGTGTAAATATGTGTGCATGTAGGTGAAATCATAGGACTAGTATCACAGTGAGAAAACATTCATGTCAACCACCAGAGTCTTATTATTAACTGGTAAGCAAAAACCCTTAACAAACACACTATTATTGTTAGTCGAAGAGGACGACAGCTAAGTGTAATTGTCATCTTTTTACGGTATCATAAACACCTCATGACCTACAGAATCAACTAGTCACATGATGCTAGCTAGCTAGAAAAATCACAAGTTCTGATTGAAGGGAAAAGTTACTCTCACAATGCATCTGTAATTTGTTAATTCACTTGAACATTTATTTAACAAACAAAAGAAAAGATTTTCCATATTTCGATGATGAACTTAAAAAACTCAAAAAAAGACAGAGGTAAAGGAAGACTGAAAAGGTTATACAAGGAACACTGGAAGGTTCCACAATTAGCAGTTTAACTGGTAACAGGTGAAGTCATCAAGATTATGTATAAAAGAAGCATACACCAAAGTCTCCTTTTATGGGTCGTGGTTCACCACTTGTTTGTGCCAAACTTGAGAGAATGAGAGAATTGTCAGTCAGTTCAAATACAATGTTTCTCAGCACAAGATTGCAAAGAATTTACAGTATCATGAAAAGATTCAGGGAGTCTGGAGAAATCTTGGTATGTGAAAGGCAAGGGTGGAAACTGCTGCTGAATGCACGTGACCATCGAGCCCTCAGGCAGTATTGTTTGAGAAACTGTCATGCTACCATGATTGAATAGACACATGGGCTTAGGAGTACTTTGGAAAACCATTGGCACTTAACACAGTCCACTGTACATCAAGAAATGCAACCTGAAACCGTATTATGCAAAAGAAATCTGTTTATTAATTCTGTGCATAAACACTGGCAATTTCCCTGGGCCCAAAGTCATCTGAGAAAGACAGTTGAAATTCTGTGCTCCATAGTGTTACACATGGGGATAGTGGTTCAAGGTCAGTTAGAGTGGGATATCAGATAAAGACTCAGATAAATGGTAGGACCCATTTCAGTTGCATTCTAGCCTTTGCAGTGCTCAGAAGTTAGTTTTTGTGAAACCCGGCTGAAGTGCCTTGTCACTGGAACAAGCAAGCGAGTTTGGAGCAAATCATTGTATCATTTAATAAGTGAGCCCAATTTCCTGAACAGAGTGATTAAAGTGATTGAAGTGCTGAATGGCACATGACATCACCTCCCCCAACAAAAGCTTCAAGTCATTGTTCATTGTCGTTTTTGCTACTCAAGGGACAAGAAAGCCAAGACTAAAACATATTTGAAAGGCCACCACTTCAGCACAGTAAAGAATATCCATAGAGCCATGACCGAGACAAGCACTGCTACCAACAGCAGAGGCGTTGGAAGCTTTGTGTGTTGCATTTTGAAGGTGATAATAATGAATTGTGCATTTTTTCAATAAATAATTACTAAAAATTCTCCTTGTACAATTTGAAGCAATCATGGTTCAAGTTTGTGAATTTTCGTATACACAATAGGACATGCTTTTTTATACCTAGAATTGAATCAATACCATATTTCTTGTATAGATGAATTTACTGAAGGTAAATGACTGATTTTTGATAAACTAGGCCCATTGCCAGCATATAAATAAAGAAATACACAAACAAACAAACAATCAAACAAATAAATAATGGCATTGTTGTTAAAAACTGGTTTTTACATATTTTGTAAAATGAGTGTTTGCTTACAGTCAGTGTTGAAATGTTTAAATAAGAAATATTTCATTTGTAAAAGCTACAAGGGCTAAATGCCACCATAATTATGGAATCATGGTCATGTATTATTATTATTACCTCTTCCTTCCAGGATGGTTGTGTGCACTGAAAACATGAGCAGAGACTCTCCAGTTATCCATTATATACAGTGCAGAGATTAGAGAATCATCATGCAGGACTGAGCTAGAATGCTGTGGGTGACATGATGGGGGAGGGTCTGTGTATTTGTTTGTGTTTCTGGTTGTTTAGGGACCTGGTGTCTCTCTCACATCTGTGCCTCTGGTTAATAACTGCTAGCAAATCGCTCCCATCCAGCACACACACTCAATGCAAATACATGAAACCAACCACATACTGGCAGGGCCCTTCTTTCCCTGTGTTTGTTTTATTTTTTCTCATCATGTTCTCGCTCTCTCTCTCTCTCTCTCACAGGATGGGACAGAGGAAAGACGAGAACAACACACTGCCGTTGGGAAGGTGGGATTCTTCAATGGATTTAGATGAAAGCCAAATACAAGCAAAATAAATAAGCATTGACTTACCAAGCATACATTTCTCAGTTCTATCTTTAACCACTATATTAGTCTTCTTAGCCATTAATCTCTCTCACTTTCCCATTTTGTGATTTGTACTACACACAACTGGACTGAAGATCAATCTTTTTCCAGTCTCCATTGATTCTCATGCCCTCTTCTGTTCCTCCTCTGCTGGAGGAGAATGTTGGAAGACTACTGAATATACTAAATATCAACATGGCTGTGATTCGCCTATAGGTAATCAAAGCAATGCCAATATTCAGTATAACTGCTATATAAAGTGCAATACTGCTTTTATACAACAGTTCTACAAATAAGACATTAATATTGAGGAAGTGACTTAACAGACACAAAATGGCCAAATATTCTGTTTACCTTTGCTCCACTAACAGAAATAGATCCTAATTAAGCCACACTCACTTTATAGCCTATATCACAACCATTATACAGTGCATTGCAAAAGTATTTGTATCCCTTGAACCTTTTCACATTATTTCACAATACACCCACAACCTTTTGTATTTTATTGGGATTTTATTTGAAAGACCAACACAAAGTAGCAATCTTGGAGTGAAAAGAAAATGACACATAGTTTTCAAAATGTTTAATAAATAAAAATCTGAAAAGTGTGGCATACATTAGTATTCAGCCCCCCTGAATCCATACTTTGTAGGACCACCTTTTGCTCCAATTACAGCTGCAAGTCTTTTGGAATATACGTATCTCTACTAGTTTTGCACATCTACAGGCTGAAACTTTTGCCCATTCTTCTTTGCAAATGTAACCCGCCTAGATTTATCATATAAATATATAAGGGTTACTGCTTTTGTTTTTTTGTTTTATCACCAACACTCGT
>JAOVYV010000024.1:8365147-8375273 GCA_025674545.1 Hassar affinis
GAAATAGAGTCCGTAATTGAGACTGCACCTTATAGTACGGTGCGCCTTATACGTGGGTCAAATACAGAAATAGACCCCGTAATTCGGACTGCGCCTTATAGTACGGTGCGCCTTATGGTTCGGAAAATACGGTAAGAAGACATTCCAGGAAGTGATTGCTCTTTCCTGTCATCTCTACATGAATCCAAAAATGAAACCAAGTATTGGCCGAGTTTAAAACACAGAACAACAAAATACAGATGCGTTTAAAAAGGAAGTGTCAGATATGGGGTGCTTAGCCTACATACATGTAATGGTCACATGACTTAATGATGATCAGGAACAATAATAAAAGTCAAACAAACAGTTTTATGTATTACAATAAAATGTACACACTAAGCATGGAATTTTAGTTTGGCAGCCATGGATACATTGTGAAGATACTCCAAGATCACTTAAACCAGGCAAATCAATCATAATTACTACAGACATGCTCTGGCAACAATGTCCAGATATCTGAATAACAGTATTTGAATACCACATGTTCAGGGCCAAAAAGCAAAACTTTGGCTCATTTGACCCAAGTGACAAAGTTATTTCATTATTTGAAAACTAAAAAATATTGTTGATGTCTGAACAGAAAGCAGCTGTGTAACACCAACAGACAGAATTTTATTCAGCATTTTTCACTCCCTTCCTAAGCTTGAGCTAATCACTTAAACAGTTGCAACTTAAGCAACTGTGACTACCCTTGTGGAAGAGTTTCAGATGACAGAAGTTGAAATGATTTGTTTTTTCACGTACTGTCTTTTCAGAGGTCTCAAAATCTCTAATATGCCCTAACTGTGCAAAACTAATTTTCGCTAACCCATAGCAGAAAGATTGATCCTAAGGATCCTGCCCATGAAACATAGTGTTCCCTATTGGCCTATAAAGCAACAGCATTGAGCTGAGCTTGAGCCAGGAAAGCTGTACTGTATTTCCTGTTGCTGTGGAAGAAAGCTCAGAGGGATTACGAAAAACAGAGGGAAATGTCCACTGTCAAAACTTAGGTCCTCCTCTCTAAGTGAAGCTGGCTAGAAAAAACATAAGCAATGACTAACACTGCAACACTGATGAAGAGAGCAGGAACAGTGAGCCTCTTTCCTACCAGCATGCCATATGTCAACTCAGAACACCCATACAATATCCACAAAGCCTTTCCATATGACCTTTCAATCCTATACAAACAGGACGTCACTACTGGCTGATATTAACATAACTCTACAGAGAACCATGAACTAAGTAATATATATCTTAAAATCTATGTGTTCTTGGACAGTAGCTTCTACATTCAACAGAGACTATTCAACCCCTACAAAAAGAACATAACATAAAACTAAATCCTGCTGTTCCACAGCTTAAAAATGAAATAAATAAAAAGAAGCAATACAACTTTCCAAAAGAAAAAAACACTGAGCAAATATTTACTCTGGAGAACAAGAAGCAGTTTGGTAATGCAGAAAATATTTGCCAGAAAAATTGAAGCTGCTCACCTTCTTCTTGAAGAAGTCCCTCTCCTCTAGGGTCAAGGTGTCAGCCTTGGCGATAACTGGGACAATGTTCACCACTTTACTCAGATGTCTCATAAACTCCACGTCCAAAGGCCTCAGACTGATAAAGGGAAAATGTAGTTTAGTTTTATGTATATAGCAATTATATTGGAAACTTCCCAAAAGCAGCTATGTAGAAGACAGCGGTTTCTAGTCCCACAAATTTGGATCAGTTCATCTGCACACAAAGTTTAATGGGAGAAACATTTCATCACTCATCCAAGTGACCTGATCAGTCTCAGCTGACTGCAAGTATCCCCTTCATTGGAAGGAACTGATAGGACTGGTTTGACTGGGGAGTCAAAGAGGTCATTTTTCTGAAGAGGAAACCATGATCCCTGAATCCAAGAGGAGGCCTAAGAGGAAACCCTTCACTAACTTACAATGCTGTGATTGCAGCTGTTCTCCAATTCTCTGTGAATAGTACACTTGGCCAATGTAACTAATGATCATGGCAATTTGCATATGAAACATATTGTTTCACTGTTATGCAATCGTGCTGGTTTCATCGGTGCTGTTTATAAAGTGGGGGATAGTTGCAGTCAGCTGACATTCATGAAGTCATTTGGATGAGTGACCAAGTGTTTCACCCATTAAACTTTGTTGTCCACGTGATCTGATTTAACTTCCTGGGATTTCTTATCTTTACTATTGAGCATGCACCAAGATAAATGTTTTACGAAAATTTTCTTGAGTAGGTATAAGAAAAGTTTGAGAAAAGCCAAAGCTACACTATATGGACAAAAGTATTCGGACACCTGACCGTTCCACCAACAGAGGCTGTAATGACATTGTATTCAAATACATATAGTGTACTATGGAGTTGGTACTCTTTTGCAGCTATTACAGCTTCCAATCTTCTTCAAATGCTTGCCACAAGATTATGGAGTGTTTCTGTGAGAATTTTTGCCCATTCATTCTGTAGAGCATTTATGAGGTCAGGCACTGATGTTGGATGAGAAAGCCTGGCTTGCAATCTCCATTCAACTTCATCCCAAAGGTGCTCAATGGTGTTGAGGTCAGGGCCAGTCAAGTTCTTCCACACATCAAACCATTTCTGTATAATACTTGCCTTGTGCACTGGGGCACAGTCATACTGGAACAGAAAGGGGCCTTCCCCAAATTGTTGCCACAAAGTTGGAAGCATATCATCGTCTTGTTATGCTGAAGCATTGAGATAAGTGGCCAAGCCCAATCCCTGAAATAACAGCCCCATAGCATTATCCCTCCTCCACCAAACATCACAGTTGGCACAATGCAGTCAGGCACGCAACGTTCTCCTTGCATCCACCAAACCCAGACTCGTCCATCTGACTGCCGATCAGAGAAGTGTGATTTGTCACTCCACAGAACACATTTCCAGTGCTGCATAGGCCGGTGTTGGTGTGCTTTACACCACTCCATCCAACACTTGGGAGTGGACTTAGTGAGGTGAGGCTTGCATGCAGCTGCTTGGCCATGGAAACCCATTCCATGAAGATCCCACTGCACAGTCTTTGTGCTTAGATTAATGCCAGTGGAAGCTCTGAACTCTTCAACTATGGAATCAGCAGAGTGTTGGTGACTTTTAAGGACAATGCGCCTTTGCGCCTTTGACGTCGCTCCTGTAATATTATGTGGTCTTTTGCTTTGTGGCTGAGTTGCTGTTGATCATAAACACTTCCACTTATAATATAATATATATTATAATATAATTCCACTTACACAATAATTTTTGTAACTGATATTTTGTAATTATTGTCATTTCTTATAGGGATCAAAACTTCCACAAGTCCACACATTAATAACATAACCTCAGCTCAGATCTGCTGTATAACAGACAGTGGAGCACCTTCAGCAACAGACATATTCAGCTCTGCGGTAGCAACGAACAGTACAAGAGATTTTACCAGCAGCGGCTGCATTGTACAACACCTCTTCACTGAGCAATGACATTATTTTGTACTCTGCCACTGTAGAACAGGCTCATTGTCTTTCAGTTGAACAGTTAAAAATATTTAAATATTTATTTCAATTGGACACTACTTCATCTTTCTGCTCTGTCACTGAGCACTGACACTGTGTCATATGCCCTGTCAATCTCTGTAACAACATTAGGAGTGTATTTCCAGCTCTTGTTTTTGCTCTTTTCCCCTAATACTTTTGCTTGGTGCATTTGAGCTTGGTGAATTTTGCTCTGGAATTAATAAAGTCGCCTGTCTGTCCATCTAACATGACCCTTGAAATGTGAGAAATAGCAGAAAAAGCTGGGAAACTCCCTTTTAAATAATTTAAACCTGAACAAATCTTTTGCCTGGGCCAGGATGGGATGTGTGTACTCTCTACAGTTTGGACTATGTGCTAAAGGCAGTGCTGTGACTCTACCTATTTGAGATGTTCAAAGCCAAACTGCAGCTGCACACACATCTGCAGCACTGCATAAACAACAATCAGCCTTTCATCAGATTATATAAACACTCAAATGCCTGCAACTGACACACACAAAGGCTGCTGACTCAAATATCTCCCTCTGACACAAACCATGACACATGTGTCTGTATGGATTTGAGTGAATAAAAGAATACATAGTATGGCCTCAGTGAGCTAGAAGAAAAAAACTTCAATGAACCTCAGTAATGACGATGATACATAGGCCACTATATCTGCTGTGATTCGGTGAAGCTGCTGGTTTGGACATTACTGTAATTGCTGGCAAACTATCAGAAGCCATTTTCTCTCATAGAGCATCTTGATAAACAGTGTTTGTATGTTTTAGCCTAAAAGTCTTTTTAAGGAAACACACATTCACAAACTTCAGAAACTAGTACCCTAGTACACCACAAGTACACCACCATAAAAGTTCACAATGCTATTGGCTAGAGAAAAAAATGTGTGCACAGGATACTCAGGATTTTGTTTCTAAAATCCTTGCATTGGTAAAATCTAATTTTATTTATATAAGCAGCTTTCATGTATCTGACAGTTGCCAATGTATTGGAGTAGTTTGGGATATAACTTTAGCCAGCAAGTCATTACTGTTAACATTTGGCACTACAATAAATACCATTTCTAATATTGTCAGACATTGCCAACATGGCTGACTTGAAAATCCAAGAAAAAACACAAAAGAATTGTACCAGAAAAACTCTAGAGGATATCAGAGAACAGGATGACTCCATGATACAGTAAGTGAGTAATCAATGATTTGTTGGGTGATCTGCAGAAATGTTTGCATTTACCAGAAAACAGATGACCATATAAGCTTGTTATATAATTTTAACATAAGTCCAAGTTTTTGCACATCATATATTGTACATAATAATAATAAAGTATATACTATAAATACACTGAAGTACCAGAAAAAAACTGGTATACCAGTTAATACTCGGTATGTCCCCCATGGGATCTTTGAGGGAATGTTGCACTATCCTCATGCTTGTAACTTCAGTGTCACACAAAGGACATTTGTTCTCCAATCCAAAAAATGTTTTACAAATGCTCACTTTCACACATGCACAAAATATTTATATAGATACAAAACTTTTTTAACACGTGTAGATTATTTCTATAATTGCAAAACTTACAAGTTTGAATATAATTTCATAAGCTCAGAATCTTTTTGTTACAAATTTGATCACATACATCTCTATTTTGCATGTTTTTGGGGCTGTAGTTAAGGTGGGAATTATTCTGAAACCTGGCAAACTGGAATGTATTTGGTTGCAGCCCTTGTAGATGTAGGTGCTTCATCTTACAGTGGAACTGTAAAAACTTAAAAAAAAACTTTTAAATCTTTAAATGTGATTTTCTTTCTTTCAGTTTAGGGGTAACCAGAATTTAAAATGCTGCAACAGCAGCACTCCTGATGTCAGGGCTCGACCCCCTGACCTTCTGATCGACAATGTGGAGTCCTAACCTACAAATTTTTGCTTTTAACAAATAGAATTAAGTGTAAATTAAATTAAAGTTTAAGTTGAAAATCTTTTCTTTGTCTTTTTATCTCTTAAATAGAAGTGAATTAACAAATTACAGATTTCAGTTTTTATTGTATTTTAAGAAAGTGTCCCAACTTTTCTGGAAATTGGGTATATAGCTGCATACTACAGCAAAAGTGATGGTCCGTAAAGAGCTTACAAAGTATCAAAGGGACCTCGCTGGATGCAAACAAATTCCAAGGCATAAGATTTACCACGGAACACAGTGAAGATGATCATCAAGTGGATGAAATATGGCAAAACAGTGACATTACCAAGAACTGGACATCCCTCCAAAATTGAGCAGCTGGAATTTCTGGCAAGTACTGGTTGTGTATTATGCGAGATATGTGTGTATTACATCCCAAATTATTATTAGTCAATCTTGGCAAATACATTCATGCTTTTGCTAAAATGCTGAAGATGAAGAGGAATTTCACCTTTCAGCACAATGACTCAAAGCATACCTCCACATCAACAAAAGAATGGCTTTCCAGAAGAAGATCAAAGTTTTGGATTGGCCCAGCTAAAGCCCAGACCTGAATCCAATTAAAAATCTGTGGGTCCACCTGAAGAGGACTGTGCATAGGAGATATAATCTGACAGATTTTAAGTGCTTTTGCAAAGAAGAGTTGTCAAAGACTGCAAAGTCAGGATGTGCCATGCTGACAGACTCCTACCAAAAAGACTGAATGCTGTCATCAAATCAAAAAGTGCTTCAACAAAGTATTACTTTAAGGGTGTGCATATTTATGCAACCACATGATGGTAACTTTTTAGTCTTTCCCACCTAAAATAATTTTATTTGTTTTTCAATTGAATTGTACAGATTGTATACAACCTAAAATGGACAAAGTTCTGAAATAATACTTTTTATTTTATTTTATTTTTTTTTACTTTTCTAGTTTTCTGCATTTTGGCATTTTAACAGGACTGTGTAGACTTTTTATATCCACTGTACATGTCTCAGTGTGCAGGTGCAACTCAGAGAGCTGAAACAGGAAAGGTCATGTTCCATACATGTTTACAATGTAGGGTGAAATTAAAATAGAATATTATACTGACCAATGTCCTGTGGGTGGGATAAAATATATGCAACAGTGAACTCGTGAGTCAGGGATCCTCTTTTTCCTGTTAATGTTGATCTCCTCCTGTAGGTATTGCTCATACTGCTCATTAATGAACTTCATTATGGGCTGCCAACTGTAGAAGAGCAGAGAAAGCAATAATAAGCAAAAATCACAAAACAAGTACTGAAAAAGCAACAGAACATGTGGGTAATTTAAAGGACAGCTACTTTACCAGTTCTCATTGTTTATCTGATCACCGAAGCCTGGTGTGTCTATGACAGTCAGCTTCATCCTTACACCTTTCTCTTCAATGTCTACACAAAAGAAAGCCAAACATCACACACAGACAGTCACAACAACTCAGCACAGTTATTACATTAAGTCTTTATAAATCTTTTGTGTTATGAGTATTAACACATGCAATTTTAACCAACAATAATACTATATTTGGATTTAGTCACATTCTAGATTAAATGCTCCTGTGCTAGATTTCCATCTAACACATTTATCTCAGTTTAAACAGTTTGAATGAATGCTAGGCCTCTAACACTGTGCAGTTGTGCAAGTAATGCATGTGTGAGAACTGTTTTAGGGCAAAAGCATGATGCTGCCTTACCATGACTGATGGACTTGATCTCAATAGTTTTAGGTATGCGTTCCTCAGCTGTTCCCATTACCGACTTTCGGCTTACTTTGGACTTGAAGAGGGTGTTCATCAGTGTGGACTTGCCCAAACCACTCTGACCTACAAAGATACACACGAGTACAATTCACATCGAAGCTGTTATGAAGCCGCTTACGGAAGGGAACAGGTGTAACAGGGTTTGTGCTGTAAGAAAGAAAATAAAAGTAGACTAAAGCAGTTGCTAGCAAAGTATACTTGATCTCTTTGAATGATGGTTAGTATCCGCTGATATTGCTTATTTGTTGTAGGCATTTCATAAGCTCAGACGCCTTGCAAAAGGCAAAGATTGCCCTGACAAATGTGTAAGCTGTGTAAATGACTGTGTAAATTATTTTAAAAGATTTAAATAAAATGCTAGGCCTGTACAATTAGTGAAAAATGACAAGTTAACTTAAACAATGTTATTGATAGACCTGTAGCTAGGATAAAAAACTGGGCAAAATGTCTTTGCATCTTGGATCTAGTAGAGTTGCCATTGGGTACAGTGGTTCTTCCTCAACCATGCTGAATCTTGAGATGACCACATCCAGCAAGGTGCATTTCAATGTGTATTTTTATTCTTTGGTTGTTCTTTGTAGAAGTCTAAGCACCCTAACAGAGGGGAGCATGTCGGCAGCTGAGGCAGACAAAGAGTTAAGCTCACAGGCAAACCACTGAAACAGTGCTAGAACAGCGAGTGTTTTAGTTTTAGTGTTTTGAGTAGTTTAGTGTTCCCCATTGATTAGTGGTTAATATGGCTGGTAGATCATGGTATGAAAGCACACAGCAGCTGTTTCTGTTCAAGCAAACTTTCAATCATGTAAAATGTGCTGTTCCACCTTGTATGTACATATTATTTCAGTCATTTAACAACTATTTGTAGGTCAGCCTGAATATACTCCAGGTGGGAGTGTTTAAAATGGCCAACGATTTTCTTCTGGCTAGCCAGTGCATCGCATTGTGACAAGAGACCTTCGTGCACAACCAGATATTGTAAGTGGGCAACACACCCCTAAACTAGGCAGCCCCAAATCCTGAAAATGGCTGTTATCATATTCTTGGCATCATCTCTCAACACTACACGGACAACTGATATGGCTTGGTCATCCAACGTGACAAGTTCCACCAATTTCTCAGTTACTGCTTTTGCTTTTCCACTGTCATGAGGGTATTTGTCATGTCTGTGAAATGCAGAAATGCAGAATTTCTGCTGAACTGTTTTAGTTGCTTCTTTGTGCATGCTTGGATGAAGTCACTATGTTCTCAGCTGTGGTTTAGCTCTAAATGCTTAATTAAATTAGATGTATTGAAATCTTTACTGGTCCTGCCACCCCTTGAAATACTGGTGTTTAAGATTTTGCAGGTATTTTTGCTGCTTGTCTGAAGTGAGAATTCATCCCATACCGCAGACATGCTGCTAACTTCAGTTAAGTTGCTGGCTTCATCTAGTGGCACGCATGCACGTCAGTAACTGCTTCATGATGTCAGTGCTATCTATTGCCAATCTTGATACTGTGGGTAAATGCCAGCTAGCAAATAATGTACATATTTTATACAAATAGTGCATGGACATTGCCATAAGCAGACATTTTATTCTGAAGCTGCTGAAGGAGAGAAAAGGCAGCAGGACAATAGCATGTACGGTCTTTCCCCTGAAAATTGGCAAATGTTCAGGGAAGAAAACTTATGACATCTGCTAGAAACATACGTCAAATGTAATCTATGTCTTTATGTTGCGATAACTATACTTGGAAAACATTAGCCTATGTTAAAGGGAACTTGATTTGTGATGTGGTTGTTAGGAGGGGGGTGCAATCACACTTTTGTTCCAGGCATGAACAGGCTGTCAAACAGGGGTTACAGAAGCATATAGGATACTACATAGTTCTAAAAGTACTTTGATATTTGATCTGCTTAGTAACTTTTTTCATGTAATTCAGTTTCAATAAATGGTAAAAATGCAGCCCCTGTTTATTGGAGACAATATTATTACCAGCATGGTGTAGGCAGCTATATGTATGCAACATTATGTTTTTATTTTAGATCATTGCTGTATTTATTTTAGGATATCTTTCCATTTGTCTTTTCACATACACATTTATTTATTTCCAGGCTGTACCTATATTTTTTATTACATTTGAGGAATTAGTTTAAGCTGAGACTCTTTATAGATTGTGGTAGGCTACCTCTGCTGTGAATTAGTTTTGGCCAAAACATTCAAATGGGGGAACTAAAGGTGGACTATGGCTCTCTCTACTGGGAGGGTTGGCAGATGTTGCTCACAGGCTACTTAGCAGGCAGGTTAGACTATCTTGAAAAGAGGCGGAATGGTAGGGTTTGTTCTATTATAACATAGCCCAGTTTTCACTTTGATCAGTTAGTTGTGGTAGTTAACCGATTCATTCAAATGCAAGTGTGAAGCTTGATACATGGTGTCAATTAATCAATAATGTGCAAGATTTAGATGCAGACTCTGTTACGGGGCTCAGAGCATGGAGCGATTAGAGCTGCAGAATAGGACTCATTTGTGTTTGAATATATATTTTTATTAGTGCTGTCAAAATTAACGCGTTAATTGTTGTGATTAATTTAAAATATTTAACGCTTTAAAAAAATTTTTTACGAAATTAACGCAGCTGTGCGTTTACTTCCTGTGGAGGGTGACCTGTAAGGTTGCCAGTCCCGTAAAAACGGAATCGTCCCGTATTCGCCAGTTAAATGTTGCGTCCCGTATTGAACCGATACGGGACTCGATTTGTTCCGTATTCCGACAATAAATGTAACAATTGAGCATAAAATAAAATACAGGAAATACTAAGGCCAGCAGAATGGTCATGGAGCCTCTTAGGACCCCCGGCCTGCTCCGGA
>JAOVYV010000024.1:8490950-8502647 GCA_025674545.1 Hassar affinis
TCTATATATATAGATATATATATATATATATATATATATATATATATATATAGCCTGGCCAAAAAAGGTCACCACCTTGATGGGTGATTGTTTCAGCTGGCAACAATTTATTTAACCCTTGAGGGACACATCCTGTGGTTATGGAAAATATGTTAACCTGTTTCAGAAGGGTCAAATTATTGGCATGCATCAAGCAGAGATAACATCTAAGGAGATTGCTGAAACTACTAAAATCGGATTAAGTACTATCCAACGCATTATTAAAAAGTGGAAAGACAGTGGTTAAACATCATCTTCGAGGAAGGAATGGGGTCAGAAAAAAATCTTGACTGATTGTGATCAATGATCATTTAAACTCTTGATGAAATCAAATCATAGAAAATCAACAGTAGAACTCAAGGATCTGTTTAACAGTGAAAGTAAGAGCATTTCCACATGCACAATGCAAAGAGAGCTCAAGGGATTGGTACTAAACAGCTGTGTACTTATTAGAGAGGCTAACTGGCAAAAATGGATTCAATTTGCTAGGGAGCATGAAGACTGGACTCTGGAGCAATGGAAGGTCATGTAGTTTGATGAATCCAGATTTACTCTGCTCAAGAGTGATGGGCCCATCAGGGGAGAAGAGAGGTGGCTGAAGTGACGCAACCATCATGTCTAGTGTATATAAAGTACATAAACATACCACAAAGAAATAATCTACCAAACACAAATGTCACCACAGTAAGTAAGTCTTATACCATTGGATGAGCAGTAGAGCTGAGAATGTGGGTTGCGGCCATGAAAAATGTGCCAATGTGCCAAATCTTCTCAGCCATTGCCAAAAAGCTTATGTTGCTGTTGCTATTGTTTTGTTTTCAGGTGTAGCCAATCAGGTGCCTGATTGCCGATTTCCAGTCTCATCAGGTTGCCAGGAGGCCTGCCATGACTGCCCTTCACCACCAGGCCCAAAAAGTATTTGGACACACCTCTTAATCATTGATTACATGGTTTCATGGTGTCCCATTGCCACAGAGCTCACTGAATTTGAATGTGGAACTGTTATATAATGTGGCAACAAGTCATTTCATGAAATTTCTTCCCTCCTAGATCAACACAATCAACTATGAGTGGTATTGTTGAAATGGTGTTTATGAATCATAGCAATTCAGCCAAGAAGTAGCAGACCATGTAAAATTACACAGTGGGATTGCTGAGTACTGAGGTGCAAAATAGTTCCAAACCTCCTCTGTCATTTCCATCAGCACAAAAGCTGTGCACCAAATGCTTCATGGCATGGATTTCCTTGGCTGCATGCAAGGGTTACATCACCAAGCACAATGCTAACTGTTGGATGGAGTGGTGTAAAGCATGTAGACTCTGGAGCAGTGGAAACACGTTCTGTGGTGTGATGAATCTTGCTTCTCTATCTGACAGTCTAATGGATGAGTCTAGGTTTGGTAATTGCCAGGAGAACATTACTTGCCTGACTGCATTGTATCAACTATAAAGTTTGGTGGGGGAAGGATAATGCTATGAAGTTATTTTTCAGGGGATGGCCAAGGCCCCTTAGTTTCAGTGAAGGGAAATCTTAAGGCTTCTGCATACCAAGACATTTTGGCCAATTGTATGCTTCAAACATTGTGGGAACAGTTTGGGAAAGGCCCTGCCTGTTCTAGCATGACTGCGTCCCAACACACAAATCAAGGTCCATAAAGGCATGGTTGGGTGAGTTTGGTGTGTAAGAACTTGACTGGCCAATACAGAACTAGAACAGAGAATTAGAACAGAGATTTTCCTACATCAGTGTCTGACCTCATAAATGCTCATTTCAATGAATGGGCAAAGGTTCAGACACACTCCTAAATCCTGTAAGAAAGCCTTCTCAGAAGAGTGGAAGGTGTTATAGCTGTAATGGAATGTCATAAAAGCTTCTGTAGGTGTAACATGTAGGTGTACTAATACTTTTGTACATATAGTGTATACTCTATGGAGAAGAATTTCTGCCAAATTGAAAAGCAATCACTGCAGTGCCAAAACATGAAATGCAATGCACACAATGTAATGTTTTTCCATTGTGGCATGCAGAATACTTGCCAAAATGAAAAGTAAAACCACTATTACATTGTTTTTCACATCGCTTGTTCTCTTTAATGAAAAACAATACATGACAATTTGCATTTTCAAAAAGACATGCTGAATTCATGTCACACTTAAATACAAAGCACCACAAAACTACCCACATGAGATTGCATTTAAACACATGCACAAAGTGAAAAGTAAAAGATTCATTACATTTACTTAATGTCACTTGATCTCTTAACAGAAAAACAATGTGTTGGATTTGTATTTAAAAATGAAATGCTGGTCTCATGTCAGAATCGAAAACAAAGCACCTTAAATGCAATCAGCTCAACTGCATTGTATTCCTCTGTGGCGCTGTGAACATCCCAAAAGGGAATGCAAAGTGCGTAATTGTATTTCAAATGCCCTGTGAACATGCCAAAAGGAAATATAAAGCATGTGATTGTTTTTCGAAGAGTAGCAGTGTGGAATTCATGCCAAAATGAAATGTAATTGCTGTCCAATCCGAATCTTCTACAAAATCCAGGCATTTTCTCTGGATTAATTTACAGCTACAGGCGATTTCTTCTGACTAGTTTCTTAGCCATGCCCCCAAATCCAGTATCCAGTAGATTTTGACTGGACAGGATTACATTTCATTTTGGCATGAATTCTACACTGCTTCTCTTCGAAAACAATCACGCGTTTTGCATTTCTTTTTGGTGTGTTCACAGCGCCACACAGAGGAATGCAATGCAGTTGAGCTGATTGCATTTTAAGGTGCCTTTTCTTCAATTCTGACATGAATTCAGCATTTAATTCTTTAAATGTTTTTTGTTCTTTTAATTCTTTAATTCTTTTTCCGCTTGTCAGTGTTTAAATGCAATCTCGTGATTGTTTTTTTTTAATTTGGCATGTATTCCTCTCCATAATACTCACCAAACCATGCCTTTATGGACCTTGTCCATTTGTGTACTGTGGCACAGTCATGCAGGAACAGAAGCACTACATCTTCCTTCATGTTTTACACCAGGACCCAACTATTTCCTTCCTCATTTCATTAGGTATCTCCCTTTCCAGAGTCTTCTCCCAAGCTCTTTTGAGAACAATGGGTTTCAGTGCTTGAGATGCAAGATTATATATTTTAGATATCCTACCCTTAGCCAACCAGTTACTCAGCATCCAGCTACTCAGCATCCAGTATCTAATGTCCTTTACACATTCCTCAACTTTATTAAGCTGGTGTATGTCTCATCTAGCTTTGCTGAAACATACAAATTTGTGTCATCAGCAATAACAGTGGAAGCTGATATGAATTTTACCCATAAGTAGCATACATAGAGAAAAAAGCAAGGGCTTAAAACAGATTGAAACAGGGTTCTAGAATACCAGATTTAATCATCTATGATTAAATCTGGTATTCTAGAATCTGTTTCAATCTGTTTTAAGCCCTTGCTTTTTTCTCTATGTATGCTACTTATGGGTAAATTCATATTCAGTGCACATTTTTTGATTTACATGCTTTTTTTACTTATGCACATTGTTGTCATAGTAAATACCACATTCTTTATGTAAGAATTTATATAAGAATTTGCATATCACTATCAACTCAGTCACTGCAAGCTCTTCTAGTTTATGTAATTTAATGCATGAAATGAAAAAAAGTCAAATCCTGCTAGAATTGTCTTTCAATATAAAAAGAATACTACAAAAGAGATACTCAGGCATGCAAATGTAGTACAAATAACTATGACGACACACCCTATATACATGCAGTTCTAACGTCCCTTATTTGTTATTCTTTATATGCCTTACAAGAACAAATGAAACCTGAGAAAATGGAGCACTCAGTGTTTGTCTTTGCATAAATGGCTCTGGAAATGCTTGGGCTCATTTATTGTGGTGGAAACCCCTGACAGTTCATGAGAGTATCCAGGATATAATGAGGGCTAAAGCCCTTGGAATACATGAAACATGTTGAACTGTGGTAATGTTTGAGTCTCTGTCTCTGACTATTTTCATTTACCTCCATTTTGCTAAAGCAGGTTGCATTTGTTGTCATTGTTTTCTAGGCTGTCTATGTCACTTCATTTTCACATTTACAAGAATTTACAAAAGTAGAATGCTGCACCTAAATAAGGCTTAAATAAACAGGCTTGATATGACTGATATTGATTCAATGGTAAATAACCAATTGAATTTAAATTGAAAAAAAAAATTATATCCATCTTGATCTATTTTTCACAAACACCTAGCTCAATACATAAACATAAGACATGCATATTAAAATGTATTTTATTTATTAGATTTTTGTGATTTTTCAACTGACATAAAGCATACCAGAAAGTAAAACCATAAATATTATCATTTAAAAATTAAAGAAAGAAAGAACAACAATGTACTTTAACAATTTATGTATGTTATTTCAAGGGTTTTTAAACAAATATGTAGCTTTTATGTTATTCTGGACTAGACAGATAGGTAAATATATAGATAGACAGATAGATCGATATATATATAGATAGATTGATAGATCAATAATGGATTGATGTAGGAATTTGTAAACCTTTTCCTTAATTCCTTAATCTTACATAAATAATCACACAAACAAAATCTTTTTATGCTGAAATTATTTCACTGCATTATTTTTTAAGCTTACAGAGACTTCTCTTAAGCAGGTGTAATAAATACTACACGGACTGAGAAGAACGTGTCTACAATATAGGCAATGAGATTGACACAGGACATAAAGGACACTACTACTAGTTTGTCCCAGAAACAGCGATTGCAGTTTGGTGGTCTTGGATTATTTTGGAAACTGTAAAGAGGCCATATAACTACTGCAGTCATATACATCATAACAGCAAGCACATTGTAACCAGTTAGGACTTTGTCAAATGGAAAGGGGCACAAAGCCAGCAGCCTGCAGATCGTTAGGATAATAATGAGAAGAGCAAAAATAAAACAGAGGGAGTAAACTGCCACACACCACTGCAAGGCAGGGTGTTTCACTGAGTCGAGGGAGATGAAGATGATGCAGGCAACAAAAGCTTCCAGTACCTTCAGCAAGCCTGGAACTGTCGACAGGAATCCACTGATCTCACCAGGTCTTGCCCGTGTCAGACCTACCTCCACTGTGTATGCAATAAAACACAGGCAGGACATGACAGTAGCAGCAATTTGGCGAGAACCATTTGAATAAAAGGTAGGGTAGATGACTGAGGCAGCCAATATCATTAGTGTAGCCAGCATAGCATATGCAGTAGTGAAGTCATCCCAGGAGATAGGCACTTTTACATGGAGACTAGTGAACTCCAGGATTAGGATTAACAGAGTCATGAAGCAGCAGAAGCACCAAGTAAACATGCACCAGCCCCAGTATGATGAGTTGTTGTGTCCCACAGAGGCCACAAGACTGAAAGCGACACATGACAGCACAACCTCCAATATCCGTACAATGCCAACAGGCACGGTCACAGAACGAGTGTCAAGTGTAACCATGGTGAATTAAATATCCTTGAAAAATGTTGTCCTTCTTAATATTGGCTAATGCCTGATTCAGTTCCTTTACCCGATGTAAAGTTCCTTTCCTGAGTTTAGAGTGACTTTTTTATTTTAGTTTACTGTGTTGTTCACTCAATTGCAGTTGTTCCAGAATAGCAGTTGCTTTCCTCTTTTAAGTCATCTGTCTTTTCTTGGTGACTTGACTCAGTGTGTCTCTCTGTCCTTTGTGTCTTGCTATGAGTATTTCCACAGAGATTGATATGCATAGGAATCCAGAGAGGGGCGTCCTGTTTGCCACTCCCTCTGACTGATATGTTATCAGACGTTGTTCCTCAAAAGGACATCAGAGTCCAGCCAATAAAATTCTTTAATGAGTGATCTTACTTCCTGTCAGTTATGCCTAAAGATAAGAACAGGGTGTAGCCCTAAAGATAAAGGTCATATTCTTCAGCTGCAATGTTGTACACGTCACTTTTTTATAGACACTGTTGACAATGGATGTGTCTCAAAATCTACTGTGCTGCCTTACTGCCCAGTGCCTACCTAGCCAGATGCCTAAGTATAGAGGGTTCTATCTGCCATGAACCTGTATAAGGCAAATTATTAAGACACTCTATTTAGACAGCGTTTGTGTCGTCAGCATTTTAGGTAATGTTCTGTTTCTGTGTTAATATTTAAAAACAAATTAAAATGATTCTGAAAACAAGAGTCACTTTCATCAAAGGAAACGTCAAACATATGTAAGATAATTAAAACTAGAAGAATGACCTCAAAAAATTTATTAAATATACAGCATGAAGCACAATGGGCATGACTCGATTAAAACCAGAAGACCACCTTAATTTCAGAGATCAAAAGAGAACACATACTTCCTGTATGACTGCATTTAAATATAACACAAAAAGCATGTTCTGCAAGAAAAATTGATCTTTTAAAATATTTTATTTAAAAAATAGTTTGATTACAGAATTTATTTTATTAATAAGCTTCTCAAGATTGCTAAATTAGTATTCAAAGTGGACCTGTTCTGCTTGATATCTCTCTCTCCATGTCCTCCATGTTCAGTAAAAGTTCCCTGCCTCCTCCTCAAGTCTTAAGAAGATTTTGCTGGCAGATCTGCTCCCTGAAAGAGTGGAAAGGTCTACATGTGAATGCTGAAAAAAAAGTTTTTTAAAGCACCTATTAATTAATTCTAACCAATTATAAGCTAAGTGAATTAGCCTCAAGCCATTCAAACCAATAGGTGGAGGTGAAACATCTCCCTCCATGTAGCGATAACTGTTAAATGGTCACTGACAAACCCAAAATTGCAAATAAATTAAAGTGATAAACAATAACAACAATTAAGAATGATAAATTAATTAGAATAACTTATGTTTCGCTGCTTGCTTTGTCACTTCTGTCTACCATATTGGATTTTTTTGCGAGAATACGTGTGCTGCAGTCAAGGGAGTAGGTTTGAATTGAGTTGAGCCAAACAAATACCTATACCTGTCTGTAACAGAAATAAACTGTTGGCATATTTGTTTCACATCAATATTGTCCAAAATGGCATACAGCAACATTGTTCAGTCATACTTGTGTCATTGTTGTTCTGCGCTTCTTTCAGCCTCAGCTGATGAGACTGGGATGACTAAAAGCAGCTTGATAAGTGTTTCAACCTGATCAAACAGGCCTTGCATCTCAACTGCCATTTCTTTCATGATATTAGTCACTTCAGCACTAGACTTGAATGTGTATATAGACTGAAACAGGACTAGTTGGAATTTAAGATTCTCTTGTCCTGTTTCCTGATTCTCTAATTTTTGAGTCTGTTTTTTGCAAGGACTTGTTCAGACACTCCAGCTCCTCAATCACTTTAAACGACAAAATAAGTCCAAGCACAATCTTGCCCTTTCAAACCTCTCTTGCAGTCCATTTTCCCTCAAACCTGTGTTAGATCCATTTGATGTTATCTCCTCCAAGCTAAACAAAACACTTTCCTACTGAGACAGCACTACTCTGATAGCTTTTCCTGTGACTGACAAACTGGTTGGGCACAGTGGTCTGAGTGATATTGATGGCCCTTCTGAACCTGCTGCTACTGCCGAAAATAAGTCCTTGTATTTTCCAGACTGTTTGCTCAATATCCCTAGCTTGTGGATCAACTGCAAGGCATCATGTATCAAGGGACTTGGTAGGCATGCAGACTGCTTGATCAAATTTATACAGTGTGTCCCACAATCCGCATAGATCCTTTGCTGTCTCTTTAGTTCTGATTGTGCTCCAGAATGTCTTCCTGACATATTAGTAGCACCTGATCCCTTAAACAAGACAGTGGAATATTTAGCCTCAAGAGGACATCCACAGGCACTCTAACTCTAACAGCTACTCTGAGATTTACTATTCTGGTGCATCAAGAGCACAAGAGCATCCAGTTTTTGTATCCCTTTGATGAGAATGGAGGGTCTGCATTTTGGACAGTGTACTTTTCTTTGTAGTGTATGTTTTCATACAGTGAAAACAGATAATTCCCTTAAGGGTGAGACTATAATGAAGCCATGGATACTGCTTGTATCAACTGTCTTGAAAATGGAGGGCAGTCTTTTAACTGCAATGTATTTGGAGTGAGGTTGGTTTGGCTTGACTTCAATGTCCAGAATATTTCCAGTTCTACTCTGTTCTTTATTGTTGTCACTCTCACTGCTACTCTCTCTTTTGCTGTCTACAACTGGATCAGGTTCCTTAGAAATATAGAACATTATACAATTAGCCACTCACTATTTGTGAGTGGTTGTGTCTGTCAAGTGACAAAATAATACACTGATGCATGCCATATGAAGTGAGCAAAAGCATTTATGGCTTTGGTGAATATTATTATTAATATATATCAACTTATTGTTGATTCTACACATTAGCAATTGTGATTTTTATTTTAACTTTCAATTGTGGTAAAGTAGCCCTGAATGTCCACCTTTCTTTTTTTGGCAGCCATCCTGATTGAACATGCACTATATTGCCTATATAGGTATAAGACTATATAAGTATTTACTCACCCATCCAAATTATTGAATTCAGGGGTTTCAATCATTTCCATAGTTCCCTCATGTCTGTGTTACTTTCTAGCTCTCCCTGTAAGTTATGCTGCCATAGCAAGTCTTGCCTGCTTGCACTCTGCACAAAATGTACATTTTTTCCCCTGGGACATAAAGCACCAAACCTGAGTGATTCCATGAGAGTGGGGGGCAAGACCATCCAAACATCCCAGTTTACCAGAACTCTCTATACCTATGAACCCTCCAGATTTGCACCTTTACCTAAGAGAAAAGCTAGTAAAAAAAGCCTTGACTAAACAAATAAATTTTCAGCCTAGACTTAAACACTGAAACTGTGTCTGAGTCCCAAACACTAATTGGAACACTAAATTGATTGAAGTAGGCATGGAGGATCATAACAGGTCCGTTCATGTGCTGCGGTGTGAGACCATTTAATGACTTATAGGTTAATAGTAGTATTTTATAATCAATGTGAAATTTGACTGGAAGCCAATGCAGTGTGCATAAGATGGGGGTGATGTGATCGTATCTTCTGGTTCTCGTAAGGACTCTGGCTGCTGCATTCTGAACTAAATGGAGTTTGTTTGTTTACTAGAAAATCCACACAGCAAGGCATTACAATAATCCAGCCTAGACTACAAAAGCATGAACTAATATTTCTGCATCATGCTGCAACATTATATTTCTTATTTTATATTTTATAAAATATTTTGGAGTTATATTGGAGTCAACAATCACACCAAGATTTTTAACAGCTGCAAATGTAGTAACTGAAAGGCCATCCAGAATTACTATGTAATCAGAAAGCTTACTTCTAGCTGCCTGTGGTCCTAGAACAAGTACTTCTGTCTTATCAGAATTCAGTAGAAGAAAGTTATTCAGCATCCAGTGTCTAATGTACTTTACACATTAATCAACTTTATTAAGGTGGTGTCTCTCATCTGGCTTTGCTGAGATATACAGCTGTGTGTCATCAGCATAACAGTGGAAGCTGAAACCATGTTTATGGATGATTTTACCCAGAGGTAGCATATATAAAGAAAAGAACCTTGTGGTACACCAAACCTGACCTTAGTATGTTTACATCTACAAACATCTACAAACTGATAACGGTCAGTCAAATAGGACCTGAACCAGGAGAGGGCCGTTCCCTTAACTCCAACAACATTTTCTAATCTGTGAAGGAGAATAGTATGATTGATGGTGTCAAAAGCTGCACTAAGATCAAGTAACACAAGCAAAGACACACAACCCTGATCAGAGGCCAGTAATAGGTCATTTACCACTTTAACCAGTGCTGTCTCTGTGCTATGATGAGGCCTAAATCATGACTGATAGATTTCATGAATGTTATTCCTATGTAGGTATGAGCATAACTGCAACCTTATCTAGGATCCTGGAGATAAACGGGAGGTTGGATATTGGCTTATAGTTAGACAGCTGACCAGGGTCAAGGTCAAGTTTTTTGATCAGGGGTTTGATAACTGCTTGTTTAAAGTATTTAGGTACATAGCCAATGCTAAGTGAAGAATTAGTTATTTTTTAGAAGAGGTTCAATTGATTCTGGTGCTATCTGTTTGAAGAAACTTGTAGGTAAAGGATCTAGTACACATGTTGACAATTTTGAAGAGGAGATTAGTGAAGTTAGTTCAGTCTCTTTCAAACCGCTGATCTGATATGGTTATGCTGTCTACATGGTTTGTTATCAGATTGTCAGGCTTTAAGGTTGTATGAATTTTCTGTCTAATATTTTCAATTTTATCATTAAAGAAATTCATGAAGTTGTCACTACTACATAATGATGGAGTGCATGCTTCTGTGGTGGTCTTATTCCTGGTTAATTTTGCTACTGTATTATAAGAATTTTGAATTATTTTTATTATTTTTCTATTAGTGTGGAGAAATATGTTGACCTTGCAGCCCCAAGAGCTTTTTTATACCTCAGGAGGCTCTCCTTCCAAGCTGTCTGAAATACTACCAATTTAGTTTGGCAGCATTTACGTTCTAGCCTGCAAACAGTCTGTTGTGGTCGTCATACCAAGGTGCTAGCTTTTCTCTCTAATTATTTTTCTTTTAAAAGGAACTACAATATCCAGAGTATAGTGAAATATTGACTCTAAGCATTCAGTCACTAGGTCTAGTTCTGTGGTGTTACATGTGATCCAATCATACTTGATAATTCTGGGAGATTCTCAATAAAATTTTGTGCAGTAGCTGACATGAGTCAATGAGCATATATTATGACCAAGACAAATTTTAAATGAGATAAGATAATGATCTGAGACAGCTTCAGACTGTGGAAGTGTGACTACATATTAGATCAATGTGTGACCTGCATTGTGAGTGGGTCCTATTACATTCTGATTTACTCCTGATGAGTCTAGAACAGACATAAACGCTGTTCTCAAAGGATCTTGGGGATTATCAAAATGAATATTAAAGTCTCCAACAAACAATGCTTTGTCTAAAGAAACTACCAGGTCTGAGATGAAATCTGCAAATTCATAAATAAATTCAGAATACGGCCTTGGGGGTCTGTAAATAATAATTAGAGGAATCGACTATGCAGCCTTAGTTTTTGTGGCAACGTATGTTATGTTACTGTACAGAACTTCAAACGCATCGAATGTATGTCCATGTTTTTGTGAGACACTTAGATTATCATTATAAATAACTGCGATGCCTCCTCTACCAGTTAGACAAGACATGTAAGTATGTATGTAACTGTATCCTGGAGGACTAGTTTCATTTAATGCTACACATTCATCTGGTTTAATCCATGTTTCTGTTAGACACAGTACATTAAACACCTGATCAGAAATTGTTTCATTAACAATGAGTGCTTTAGACATGAGAGACCTAATATTTAACAGTCCTACTTTCAGACCAAAGGTGCTGGCTTTGTATTCAGTATGATCCAATTTTACGACAATTAGATTACTAAAACAAACTTTCAGAGTAGGGCGTCACGGTGGCGCAGTGGATAGCGCTGTCGCCTCACAGCAAGAAGGACCCGGGTTCGATCCCCGGCTGGGGCAACCTGGGAAATTTCTGTGTGGAGTTTGCATGTTCTCCCCGTGTTCGCGTGGGTTTCCTCCAGGTACTCCGGTTTCCT
>JAOVYV010000024.1:8590815-8604265 GCA_025674545.1 Hassar affinis
ATTAGAGAACAGAGTAAAGGAGACTAACAAAGTATGTAGAGAAACAGATGGACTACAGTCTGTAATTGCAGAACTACAAAGTGCAGACAATGAGTGTAGAGAAAAGGCTTAAGTGTCTTAAGTGTGAACTTTCTGTTCTGAAAACTGCTGTCTTAAGTGTGAGGTTTTGCTGGAATTCTTGTAGTCACTGTACACCCTTGAAATGCTCATACGTGAAAATCCAAACTTTCTTTCTACCCATCTCACAAGCTCTACTTTTTAAAAAGATACAGGATTAAGATGGAGGATTTTAAAAAGATACAGGATTTGGCAATAATTGGAGTGCAGGAATGAGTTATAATAGAGTGTTATGTGAGTGATGAACTGTGACCTTCATGAAGAGAGAGATAATAGCGATGCCGTGTGGACTCTTCTCTGCTTCGCTGTAGTTTAAATATAAATCCTGGTTATAGTGGATTAACTGCACCTGAGGAAAAACACACACAGAACAACATACACTATATATAAGTGAAGACACGTCGGTATTCCATGACAGTAATAATTATGCCAGTGATAGTACTGGATTAATTATTGGGTACATGCACAACTAATAAATGAAAACTTAAGAGGTATATAAAACACTTCAGGATGTGCTGTTATATGGGACTAGTCCTTACTTATCATGATCAAACATATTTTTTCTTTCATGTGCTTCTCCTTCCATCATCACATACTTGACTGACAACCTAAAAACTAGATAAATTAGATAAGCCTTGCTTTGCTTTAATTAAAGCCAAAAATAATGCTGATGTAATGAGACCGTCTGTGTTGTTTCACTAAACATGCAGCGTTAAGAAGCTGAGTGTGACTGCCTCCTCCATGTTGTGGCTTGATGGATGGGTCTTGCTTACAAGTGCACGTGTATCTGCAGTGGTATCATTTCATAAACTCAGAGCAAATCCTTTTAATCCTGATCTCCTAAGTATTACCGTTCGCTCCTGTTCTCAATCACAGATGTGTAAAACATAGTATCTCATACACTGAGCGTAATACAAAAATATCTTAACAGTCATTTTTTTGTGCTGTAAGACACGTGTCTAGCGCAGTTTCTGTCTCACCTCTCCAGGAAAGGCATTACCGTTGATGAGGTGCTCTGAGCCCTGTGTGTCATCACTGCCAAAATGCAGTCTGATCTCCTGCAATGTGTACGTGTAACTCAGGGGACCACCAGACACACACACGCGCTTAGAGCCATCCACACGCAGGATCACATGACGCCCTGTATTATACAGCACACCACTGATCTGAGAAATAGAAAGACAGATAGATATAAACAGTGGATAAAAGAAAGGGCTTTTGTTTTTCTAATGTGAAAAACGCCTCAACGATAAATCATGTCAGGTGGTTTTCCACCTTTAGTGTGATGATAGAAAGCAAGTGAAAAACAAATGGGAAGAAAAATAAATGACAAAAATCCTTGTTGTACACACTTTTTGGGTAACCAAACTTAGCACGCCTTGCTTTGGGAATTTTGTTCCACTCTTCCTTGCAAAAATGTTCCAGATCTATCAATCTGTGAGGTGATCAACCAGTTCACAGTCTGGTGCACAGTTGTTCTGCAGGTTTTAGATAGGATTTAGATCTGGGTCATTCCAAATCACTGATCTTCTTCTTCTGAAGCCATTCCTTTGTTGAACTGGATGTGTTATTTAGCTTGTTGTCATGCTAGAAGGTGATATTTTTCTCAACTTCAGCTGGCTAACAGTGGCCCTGCAGATTTTTCTGCCAAAATAGATTTGTCGCTATTAATGATCCCCTTAATCTTGAATAGAAACCCAGTCCCAGTTAAAAAGAAATGCTCATAGCATGATGCTGTCCCCACCATGCTTGACCATGGGTATCATCTTCCTTATAATAATAAGCTATTTTTGTTTGGATATCAAGAAAATCCTACAGAAACAGCCATTCTTTATTTAAGGTTATTCAGTATGACTTCATTGATGAAAGGTGCATGATGATTACTTTTGAACATGGTTTGAATGTGGTTGCTTACATTCTCCCTCATAAATGTTTGTGTACACATATGCAACCAGGTTATTGAAAGGTATTTTTGATTTTTTCTAAAACATTTCTATATGTTTGACACTTGAATTTTGTTTGGCTGCTGTATCAGCCAGGGTATAGCGTCTTCCTGGTTATCCCAAACAGGACGCCCATTCCAGAACCCTACAAGACCTTGCAGAGGTATTTAGAAGACCTTGCAGAGGTATTTAGCATGTCACAAGCATCGAATTACCACTAATCTAGTCTACCCCATCCCTTCCAGAAACCAAGGCCATAGAAGAACATGTATCTGAAGCCCTGGCCCAAGCCTATATCTCCTGCGACTGCAGAATTCTTCTGTGAAGAATAAGGATGGAGGACTCAGACAAAGGCCTCAGTGCAGTCCTTGTCAAATATCCGAATCTATTGCCATTGGTCCCATCTTCCATTAAGCTGGTAAAAGGGGCAAACATTTCAAACTATGGAATGCCTATAACCTGATATGTATCAAGAAAGCAATGAATGGAAGATTTATTAAAAACACAGGCCACTATGAATATTTCGTTATGCCTTATTGTCTTGTGAAATGCACCATCTGTTTTTCAGGCTTTTATTAATGACATACTCCCAGACTCACTCCTGTGTGATCATTTACACTGACACCTTGATCTAAAAAAAAAAATGAAGGAGAGTATATTACCCAGGAATGAGCAATACAAAAAAAGGACTGCCTGAGAATAACCTGTATGTCAAGTTGGAGAAATTCGAATTTCACAAGCCCTCTGTGTCATCTAAGATGAGAATGGTGTGGAGATTATCACAACCTTTCTGACCACTATAGCTCATTTCTTTGAAGCCTGTTTTCTCATTCCCCTTGTAAAGCAACCCACAGCCATGGAACCAGATGAGGTATTATTTAAAGAGATGTTTAAATTGTATAGGCTCCCCAAGGATATCGTTTCTGACTGTGATATTCAAATCAGCTACTGTGTCTGGCAAGCATTTCGCAAGTCAGTCTGTCCACAGGCTTCCACCACCCAGTCAAACAGGCAAAGAGGGTTTTCACTGACAAATCTATTGTATTTTGTAAATATGAAAAACAATAGAATGACACTTGTAAAACACTCAAAAAAAAGCTGGGACAGAAAAGGTTCACTGTTCTGGAAGGTTCTACAATGATCAGTTGAACTGGTAACAGGTGAGGTCATCAAGACTGAGTATAAAAGGAGCATCCACCAAAGGTCTTTGCAAACGAGGACGGCTCATGGTTTACAACTTTGTGCCAAACTTCATGAGAGAATTGTCAATCAGCTCAAATACAAAGTTTGCCAGTGCAAGATTGCAAAGGTTTTAGGTCTTTCACCATCTAGAGTTAATAATATCACAACATATTCAGGGAGTCAGGAAAATCTTGGTGCGTAAAGGCCAAGATTTGCATATATGTGACAGTACCATTGATGCAGAGGCTTATATTGGTATTTTGAAGAGACTGAGGTCAAGACGACAAAGTTTCCCAGGAACGCTATGTCTGTTTCACTGTTTTTACAACAGCATGGCGTCATAGACATAGAGTGTATGTGTTTGACTGGCCTGTCTGCAGTACAGATCTGTCTCCTATAGGCACATGAAGCTCATAAAGAGGAGACAACGGCAACCACAGGCTGTTGAGCAGCCCAAGTGTTATATACAGCAAGCATGGTCAACAAATCCACTTCCAGAACTGCAACAGTATGAGTATCTTCCATTACCAAGTGATTAAAAAGGTAATGTGACCCAGTGGTAACCAAACAGAATTAATTTTGTCATTGAAAACACTGAAAATCTTTTTTGTGTACTTTTGTTACATAAAGGTTAATGTCAACTAGAGAGGTGCATGTCCTGAAGAAAATGCAAGTGTGATTGCAGCGAAGCAGTGACATTACCATCAGCACCATTTGCTTTAGTGTGTGTGTGTGTGTGTGTGTGTAAGTGCATAGTTTGGGTCTGCCAATACTTTAGCTTATACAGAAGTTTGGGGGTGCCAATTCTTTTGATTGTGTGTTTGTCAGCATACAGTAGCTGGTAGTGTAAATCCATTTGATCAGACTGGTCATAATAATGTGTATGCAACGTGTTATTCAAGCAGAAGTACTGATGACAAAAAAATAGAAACTGAAATGAAAATCAATGGAAGTGGATGGGGAAATGGGGGGATAAGAACGAGTGTGGAGGGTAAACGGGTGCACGGATCCTTTAACCTTATACAAGCACACTAACCCCGACCGTGTTGGACGTTTTAGTGTTGAACGGTGCTGATATTCCAAAAATTGTGGCAGTTGAAATCCAGACAAAACTATTCCGAATACTCCTGACGGATCACAATAGTGTGATTGCTTAATGCCTACGGCAATCACACTAATTAACAAATGACAGACTTCAGTTTTATTGCATTTAAAGAAACTGTAACAACTTTTCTGGAAATGGTGTTTGTAATGGAAATGGTGTTTGTAATGGAAATGATGTTTGTAATGGAAATGATGTTTGTAATGGAAATGGTGTTTGTAATGGAAATGGTGTTTGTAATGGAAATGATGTTTGTAATGGAAATGATGTTTGTAATGGAAATGGTGTTTGTAATGGAAATGGTGTTTGTAATGGAAATGGGGTCTTATTCCGTCCCAGGTACAATTAAACTCACATTTGTTTGTGCCTACTTTTTTATGTCATAAAAATTATTAGTGTGATTGCAGTAGGCAATTTTAGAAAAATCGACACCGATCCAACTCTAAAATATCCGACACGGTCTGGATCGGTGTGCTTGTATAAGGCTAAGGGATCCATGCACTCGTTTACTCTCCACACTCTTTGTTATTCCCCTTTTTTCCCATCCACTTCCATTGATTTTCATTTCAGTTTCTAATTTTTTGTCATCTGTACTTCTGCTCGAATAACACGTTGCATACACACTATGACCAGTCTGATAAAATGTATTTACACTCCCAGGTACTGTATGCTTAAGAAAATACACAATCATGTGTTTGATCAAACGTATTGGCACCCCTAAACTATGTGCTTACACACACACACAAATGCGAATGGTGCTGATGGTAATGTCACTGCTTTACTGCAATCACACTCACATTTTCTTCAGGAAATGCACCTCTCTAGTTATTTGTGCACTTTCTAAAAACATTATAACATAACCTAACATTTCCACATGAACTGAACCTAACTGAACTTAATTTCTGTGCAACACAATCACATCAATCATCTTATCAGTACTGGGGTGTCCCTGTGGAAATATCACTGGTCATCACCCATGAACCCCTTAACATCACCCATATGCTGCACTTCGAAGATGAATTACGTTTTTACTTAAATCGATTGAAAAGGAGCGGCAGATGCAGCAAATCAATTTGTTGCTTTGTTTCTGTTCTCTATTTTTCTGAGCCATCAGGATTCCGGTGGGCCCCCAGGCTAAACCCACACACAAGAGGAAGCAATAAATTCGGCAAATTCACTTTGCATAATATTCTATCGGTGGTAATCACTGTCACATCTGACGAAATTGAATCAAGTTGCAGAGAGAACAGAACTCACTGCAGTGCTGATGTAATGAGTTGTGAGTTAATTCAGCACCGAACAGACAGTGATTGTGATTTCACTTGACAGCAGAGAGAAACAAAACTGATTGCCATGCTGGGATAAACTACACCGATTGCTGATAAAACGGTGTCATAACTTTCATGCTGAAGATAAATATACTCTTTATTTTCGCTCTCGTACACAAATCTATTCAGACACAACTGACTTACTAGTGTTGATAACTGTACTTCACGCCGTACCATGCTGTTCAGCATACCCTCAGCCAGGTTTGGGCTGAAGGCAGCTTTGATAGACAAAAGATATGCAATCCTTTCTATTTTAAAGGCAAGGCCAGACTTCCAAATCCCCCCCAAAACAAATCCTTCCCTCCAAACCTTTCAAAAAACAAGACTCCCCCTCAGACCCTTTCAAAATACAGTGATCATCACTGTTCAAAACAGGGTGTAGACCTCAAATCTAACAAGGTCTGTTTATTCCAACATATTACATCGAGTGAGAACAATACCAATGCTGATTATCAGACAAGGTGGCTCCCATGTTTTCTGCAACAGAAAAGCATTGCACCATCATCAGGAGAAACAGACATTTGAAAGCTGTACGAATCATGACAATGCCACACCACTCTAGGACTCAAGGCAGCTAAATTGGTCATTTCTCTGGGTGGGAGGGACAGCAAATTCTCTTCTTTCTCAATCACAGTGGCACTAGCCAATCATGGAAGAGGGCAGATTTCACTTTCACAAGTCTCCCCCATTTGAGCAGGAATGTACCCAGGATACTCAGACGAAGGAGGAAATAACCCCCTTGAAGAAATATCGATTCTGCAAGCAGATGGCCTGTTGGAGTGGTTTAATCAAACACATGAAAACATGATTCAGAAGCGCATTCGTGATGATGCTCGGAATTGGGACGAGTGACTCGAGCCCCTTTTATTCACAGTATGAGAAGTCCTGCAAGCCTCCACATGGTTCTTGCCGTTTGAACTTCCATATGGGCGCAAGCCTTGCTTGTCCTAGATTTTTCTGAAGAAAATTCAGTACATTCCTGAACTGAGAACAAAACTCCGCACATTGGGTCAATTAACACAAGAGAATTTGCTATAGGCACCAGGACGAATCATGCCCTGCTCCAATGGCTCAACCACACGAAAGATGCCAATGATCCCTTATTGGTATCTGCTGGGTCTATACTTTAAGTTTGAGCAGGCTGAAGAGCAGGCTGACAGTGCATAGCCAAGTGCATGTATGCATGTGAGAAAAAAAGCTGCTGAAAAGCGACTGTTTATGTTTGGGCTCACTAAAAAGCCTGTGTTTGCTTTGTCTTCTAGGCATTCATCCACACCTGGCTTCAACAGCCAGCTGTTCATACGTTTTTGCAGCTTATCCACAAAATCAAGTTCCTGTGATCGTTTACATTATAGCAGCTGTCAAGGCTGTCCCCTTACCAGCGTTCCTTTTATCTCTCTTTTGACCAAGATAAAATAAATGCAGCTTGTGAGGAATGTGAATGTAACATTACTAAACTAACATGACTAAACTATGGATTTTTTTACTGGGTATGTGATGAGGTATCAGTAAAAGTTGTTTGTTTGCTTGCTTGTGTGTGTGTGTGTGGCTGGAGGGTGTCTGTAGGTATGCTTATTTGCACTTGGCTTTTATAAATATGCATGACCATGTGGGTTATGTGGCTGCCTTTGCCATAAAGTGAAAACAGATTTATACGATCCCACCCGACAGTGATCAAGCACTGAACAATGGGATAATTACTTGACTACCATAATTGCGAATTAGCATAATGGACATATTTTTGATTAGGATATTAAACATCTAATGGGCTGGTTGCTGCAAAACATGAGAAGATAATCAAATATAAGCGAGACTCAGACATAAGAAATGTATGAATTCCTTTATCTGATCTGCTGAGCAACTTGAAGGCCATGTCAATTTATAGTCAAGACACACAGACAGAAATAACAAAACTCAATAAAAAAAAAAGATAAAACACGAGACAATCTTTTATTTTAATTGTGAAATGTAGGATAAGCAGTCGACATGCTTTTCATGAGACGGCTCCAAAAATCAAAGGCTGGCACCGCGTTTCATTGATCGCAGAGATAAATTAGGACAACCCCAAATCAGAAAAAGGTTGGGACACTGTTTGGAAAGTGCAAATTAATGAAAAACACAGTGACTTTTATTTCATTTGCAGAGAGTATAAACTCAAGAGCTTTCATGCTTTGTCTGGACAATTTGTTTCAAATTTCATTGGTTAATATGCAGTGAATTCATTCCAGCATTTCATGCCGTTGGGACGGTGCAACGAGGCTAGTAATGAGGCTAGTAATAAGGTATTTAAAAAAAACCCTAAATAATGATAAACAGGGCATGTCATCAGGTGATTATAATCATTATTTGGTACAAAAACAGTATCCACATAAGGTTGAGTCTTTGAGGGCCATACATGGGCAGAGGATCTCCATGATAGAAAAATGATAGAAATTCTGATAGAATGATAGAAATTCTTAAAAACATTCCTCAAAGAATTTCAATGCATAAAGGGCAAGGGAGCAAGCCTAAGCTGAAAACCCGTGATCTCCAATCACGTCAAGAACCGGCATTCATCAATAGCTGATATAACCATATGGGCAAACCATTACTTTGGCAAACCTTTGTCAAGCACTACAATATGCAGTTATATTCACAAATGCCACTTAAAACATTAATGTGCAAAAAAAAGAAGCCTTATGTTAGTCATGTCCAGAAACGGCATTGGCCTTTTGAGATGGACCTGCACACGGTGGAAATTTGTATTGCAGTCAGGCGAATCAGTATTCCACATCTTTTTTGTAAGAAATGGATGCTGTGTGCTCAAGATGAAAAGGACTATCCAGACTGCTATCAGCAACAAGTCCAAAAGCCAGGCAATGGCAATGTCATGATATGGGGTTGTGTCAATGCCCTTGACAAAGGTAATTTGCACTTCTGCGATGGCAGTGTTAATGCAGAAAAGTACTTTCAGATTTTAGAGCCACATATGCTGCCTTCAAGACCACATCTTTTCCATGCATTTTTCAACAAGAAAATGCAAAATACTGCGGGGGTTTTTTATTTGCATTTTCCATACTGTCCTCACTTTAAGAATCTGAAATTTGGGAATTTGTATACATTGTATACATGTCCTATAATATGGGTTCAGTGATCATAACTCTTCTTTTATGCTCTTAGTGAAAAAAAAAATCGATCCAACACATTGCTGTAAGTGTTGAGAATATAAAATAAATAAATAAGTCTTCAACTCATATGTCTGACTGTATCTCGATCCTGACACGATTCCCTCGATTTCTTACTTTAGTTAAAGTAGGAAAAAAATAAATGTATGCACAAAAAGAATGAACATGTCCGAAGCATTGTGGAAATTCCTCTCATGGCATGGTACGGACAGCGATTCCTATTCTATGTTCAAATATTAATCTGTAATTATTATGATATATTTTTTAACCACTGCTCATTAGTGCCACCTTGTGCGAGTGAGTAACCTCACCAGATATCCCCAAAGTTCCAGGCGTCTCTCGCACGTTGACGACGGCTCCCTGATGGCCGCAAATTATATTCAATATCCCGGAAATGTATTTTTTTGAGAGTGAAAGTGAGTGTGTGAGAGAGAGAGAGAGAGAGAGAGAGAGAGAGTGTGAGCATTTTGATTAGTCTCTGTTTGTGCTAAGTAGACTTATCAGTTTTCTCTGTGGGCAGGATTTATAGTCATGCGCAGTTTGAAAGAGGTGGCCAGATTCAACTAAAATATAATGTCTGTCCAACAATGGAGCTCGACATCAAGCTGACGTTTGGTTTTCACATCAATTCAACATAAAATTCAACGTCTGTCAAGCATTGGAGTTGGGTTTTGATGTCAGTCTGAAAGCGGAGTTTGCTATCGACCTGATTTTCATTGTCAAAGTCAACTGGTGTTTGACGTCAAACCAACATTGGGTTTTGATGTCAGGCTGACAACGGAGTTTGCCGTCGACCTGATTTTCATTGTCAAAGTCAACTGGAGTTTGACGCCAAGCCGACCTCGGGTTTTGATGTCAGGCTGACAACGGAGTTTGCCGTCAACCTGATTTTCATTGTCAATGTCAACTGGTGTTTGACGTCAAGCCAATTTTCATTTTCAACTAAAATACATCTTAGAGTTTGACGTCAACACGATGTTCTCATTTTCAACTAAAAACTCAACGGCTGTCCAACATCTCCAAAGTCTCCAACGCCTTTCTGATGTCAAATTGGAATCCTGTGCCTGCTGGGTAGTTCACAACCGGTTTCCAATGAAGCAAGATCAAGTCTGCCATGGAATTTTAGGATGGCCAGTTAATTCTTTATATAGGCTACCTAGTAACATGTCTTCCATTCACATTTTTTTTTTCATGTATTTCACATATTCATTTCAAGCCAACAATAAAATTGAGCATTTGAGTAATTGAGTATGCATAGAAAATAGAAACTATTCACACACCTTACAGCAGGTATATCACATTAAACCCAGTATCTACATTGGATTGCATGGTGAAGTGAAAGTCAGTATTAACCTGGAACTCTAATTTTCTATTGATATTCTCTTGTTTGTATTTTAGGAAATCAATCTGCTGAGTAGGTAGGTTTTCTTTGAACACTGGACTTGTAATTTTGAGTAGAAGCATTTGACAGTTTGTCATGATATCTGCTTAGGTGTGCAAATTTGCACATTAACCATTCCCAGCCACTTTATAATCCCAATATGAAAAAGACTGATCACATCATGTTAACGTGGTTTATTTCTCTTACTGTCTTACTGTTGTTTGGAATGACAAACATGACATTTTTTTTTGCGATACTAATTAATAGCCTCTTGGAAGCATATTTCATTATAGCAGAAGTATAGCTTTCATTAAGTCAGCTTATCACCCTTCTTCTTCTTCTTCTTCTTCTTCAAATAAATTATAGCTCAAAGTAGCCTACCTTTTGATAAAAGACCTCATCAGCTCTTACAATGGCTGTTTATGGATCCATGACCAGAAATACTTGCACATGTTTAGTTACAGGGCATTCGATGCATTATTTATTAGAATAAAGCTCAGGAACCGTAAGATGGTAATACACATTGTTGCTTGAAACAAGCCTGTAAATTGGTGTTATGTTGGCGTACCATGACTAATGGCTTTTAAATGTTATTATCTTTTTTTAAAGTTTCTTATTTTTTATAGAAAAACAATCAGGGTGACTGTCTTATGTTTGATCGGTATACAGTATATTATATAATTCAATCATTTTGAATTAATACAGAACCCACGGTTTGCTTAGAGCATTTTACACTGTAATAGCCTTAACTTTTGTTTTAGATGTTTTAGCCTGCTATTAGTTGAACATTAATGCTTATTTTTAAAAAATATCTGCTCTGCATGCACATAACCTATACATTATGGCCAAAAGATAATGTTCTATACACTAGCTGCCTAGCTGCAATGGAGCTACTGTATTGATGTGATGAGAACAAGCTCCCTGTAGACTTGCTTAAAGTTGTAATGGAATTTAAAAAATGATTTTTATAAAATAATATAATTTAATGCACTATAATATAATTTAAAAACCGTGGAGGGTTGACTATGGGGGTTGAGGTTGCCGGTATGGGGGAAGTTTGTCAGTCCTACCTCCCTGAAATGGGTTTTTGCTGTGTGGGGTGTCTCCTTACCAAGACAGACAGATACGTTTGGTGGTCTTATTCTTTCACAGGATTACACACATTTCTGTCGATGGCTCTTACCTTTCTTCCTCCTGTGATGCGTAGAGGGTTAAGGAAGGGGTCAAAAGTCAAGCGGCGGGTGTCAATGTTCACTGGTGACTGTCTTTTCCCAACGGAGCAAAGCTTCCATGCGGAGTTCACCAATCCCCAAAAAGAGGGAACTGTAACACACACACAGTGGTGCTTGAAAGATTGTGAACCTTTTGGAATTTCTTTGGAATTTCGACATAAATTTGACCTAAACCTTTAACTCAAATCATAAAAGATATTAGACAAAGATATTAGACTTGGTCATTTATTTATTGAGGAAAACGTATTTGGTGTGACACCCTTAATAGTTAATAGACACCCTTTACTGCAGCAATAACTGCAACTAAACATTTCCGTTCAGCTTGGAGGAATTTTAGCCCATTGCTCCGTACGAAACAGCTTCAACTCTGTTATGTTGGTGGGTTTCCTCCTATGAATTGTTCGCTTCAGGTCCTTCCTCATTATTTCTATTGGACCAAGGGCAGAACTTTGATATGGCTATTCCTTGGGTAGAACCACTTGTGTGCTTTAATAATTGTATTGCTGCCTGACCCACATTCTTTTGAGATTCAGCTCATGGACAGATGTCCTGACATTTTCCTTTAGAATGATTCTGAATTGTTCCATCAAGCCATCCTGGCCCAGATGCAGCAAAACAGGCCCAAACCATGATACTACCACCACCGTGTTTCACAGATGGGAAGGTTTTTATCCTGGAATGCAGTGTTTTACATAACACTTCTCATTTAAACCAAAAAGCTCTATTTTCGTCTCATCTGTCCACAAAACATTGCACCGGTAGCCTTCTGGCTTGTTCGTTTGATCTTTAGCAAAGTGCAGACAGACAGTCTGTGCAATGTTCATCTTGGTGCTTGCAAGCCTGCCATGCACACCATTGTTGTTCAGCGTTCTCCTGACGGTGGACTCATGAACATTAATATTAGCCGATGTGAGCAAGGCTTTTAGTTGCTTAGAAGTTACCTTGGGTTCCTTTGTGGCCTTGCGGATTATTACATGCCTTGCTCTTGGCGTAATCGTTGTTCGACCACTCCTGCGGAGAGTAATAATGGTCGTGATTATTGGCCTCCATTTGTAAACAATCTGTCTTACTCTGAATTGCCGGAGTTCAAAGTCTTTAGAGATTTTTCGCTTTTATAACCTTTTTCTGAGGCCCTCATAAAGCTCCATTGTTGACTTTATACACGTCCTCAAACATGTGTTGTGAAGATCAGTCTTTGCTAGATCCCTGTTCTTTATATAAAACAGGTCTCCCAGTCACACCCGGTTGTCATCCCATTGATTGAAAACACTTTAATGTTTCCTTCAAATGATCTGCTAATCCTAAAGGTTCACACACTTTTACCACTCACAGATACGTTCTATTGGATCATTTTCCTCAATAAATAACTGACCAAGTCTAACATTTTTATCTCATTTTGTTTGATTTGGTTCTCTTTATCTACTTTCAGGACTCGTGTGAAAATCTGATCAGATTTATACTGTATTTGGCCTGCAGACATTTCTACAGTGCAGTGCTGACGATCAGCCATTTGCAATGATGTTTGTGTGACCTGTGCTCTCCTGCCTCCTCTAATTATATTTAATTAGATTAATTATAATCAGACATGTTATTATACTTCATAATTACTGATTTAGATGTCAGTCATTAATTTAGGAAAATGCACTGTGCTGAAAGCACAAATATTTACTAATATTTACTAATATTATTCTTTGCTGTAGTTAAGTTTTATTTCAGATTTATTGATGGTTCCATGTTTTCTTTGCTCAGCTGATTTCCATGATTTCGGGCATGCTTGCTTACATTTCCTGTCGCTAAATTTCTGAATACCGAATGAAAGATGCCCACATATCATGCTACAGTTATCAGGTATCATTTAAAGGTACCAAAAGAAAATGTGTCTTCTTGCTGTGAAAGCCAGTCATTTATTCTATCAACCTCTAGTGTTGGGGGCGGCACGGTGGCGCAGTGGATAGCGCTGTCGCCTCACAGCAAGAAGGACCCGGGTTCGATCCCCGGGTG
>JAOVYV010000024.1:8608180-8619763 GCA_025674545.1 Hassar affinis
TCTACAATGTAAATAGTCATGAAAATGAAGAAAACGCATTGAATGAGAAGGTGTGTCCAAACTTTTGGCCTGTACTGTATTTCCAAACGTTACTTTTCTGACAAAAATGTTCCACAACAATGTTTGGGTATCAGTAACAAAAGCAACACATTTTTCAGACAAAAAGCATAATAAAGGCTGCTCGGTTTTGCATGCATGCAAAAAAGTAAGTGTGACAGTCAAAAAGAGCTGTGGTAGATTCTCCAAGACGCTCCAAAACTGCGAAACACACTGTGAAACACCTGAGAACACTGCTTAAGAAAGAGGCACACCACATATTTTAGTTTTTAGTTTATTACAGTTTACTGCATTTTATAGCATTTTCTTTTATGTAGAACCATCATTATTGTCAAAGGCATCTTCAGTTTACAGCATGCATCATACTGGACAGTAATTAGCTGGTAAGTTTTAATGAGCATCCTGGAGAATCTTCCACAGCTCTTTCCACAGACTTTGACTGTCACACTTGCTTCTTTTTTTGTATGCAAAACCCAACAGCCTTCTTTATGTTTTTTTTTTGTCTGAAAAGTTGTTGGTACTGTGATGTAATGTATTGCTTTCGTTACAGACATACAAATATTTCTGTGTAAAAAAAATCATTTTTTGTTGGAAAAGTAACATTTGGAAATATAAAATCTTTTTGCACTGACACAATAATACAAAATTAAAAAAAAAAAAAAACATGAATAGCAAAAGCTGTACCTAACAACAATAGGATGCACATTTCATCCCATCAGTCAGGAAAACAGTCAGAGGAAAGTGCTATCCACCCTGTTCTGCATAAATGAGCTCGCAAACTCACATCATTGCTACTATGATTGGTAGAGGATTGGTAGAGAGGAATGCCATTATGCCACAGCCAATTTTGCTTCCTGGCTATAAATGTACGTGGCATCTTTAGGATTTAAACATGTCATCTCCTGATGATAGAAGGAAAGCTTTTCTGTCGCATTACTCCTGAAGCTCATTTTTAAGAATGAAATCTTGCAATTAATCTTCATTTATTTTGATCAGGCTACATTGCATTGGATTGGGAGAATTCACGCTGGATTTGGTGCTAGTTCGATAGGCAATTTAGAATAGCAAATTCACCTCCTGGCATGTTTTTAGACGGTTGGAGAAACCTGGACAAACCCCATACAAAAACAGGGTGAATAAGTGAAACTCCACTCAGACTGCCAAGCTTAGGATGAAACCAAGGAACCTGGAGCTGTGAGGTGGCAACACGATCAGCTTGTCACTGTGCTGCCTATGAGAGTACGTCTGATTTCCATACAGCCTACTTTTGTGCCCAGCTGTATGCCCATCTGGTGTATGAGGACAGCTTACTGTACATTTTTAGAAGGTTCCCAGCATGGGACAGGTGCTGGGACAGTTGTGCCTGTCACTCAGGTCTCTCAGAAATGTACTACATGTTGAACAATAGCTACAATCATGTTTATATTTGTTATTCCCTGTATATTGTACTGTTGAAATATTACACAGGTATGCCCCCCATTGCTTCGAAATATTGCAGTGGAGCAGCCAAACGTTACATCAGGATTATCCCTGCTGGCAATGTTCTTTTATATTTATACAGATGCAGTAGCCTTCAAGTGTTCTACTTTAAGGGGAATAAAGGTTTAAAAAAAAAATGTTTAAACAGATTAAATGATCCATAAACACCATAATGGATCATGACACACACACACACACACACACACACACACATATTATGTTTAAATATTGTCTGTTAGAAATGATTGAACCTACTTGGAACATTTTTAATGCCCCTGTAATAGTCACTACATGTACTGCTATTTATTGCTAATTTTCAAGTAGGCTAGCACAATGTGTTCGGCATGTACAGAAAGCTAGATAAAAGTTTACTACAGTCCAAAACATTATTACCAGAAATGCTTTCTCTCTCAGAGTACACGGATTCACAGATTTCAAATAATAAGTTACCTGGAAAAGGCAGTCAGTTACGGCACATCTACTTTGCACTCCACTTAGCAAGCTGGCTACCTAGCATTCACTTCACACAGGCTGCTTATCATGCTAGATATTCAGCATTCCATATACTTTCTTCTGTAGCTCATTGGAAAAATGGTTTTAACAAGTGAGATTAAATTGCTCTTGGTTTTAATGTGTCTCTGATTCTGGCATCAAAATTCTTCCCTAACGCTAAAACCACTGATACTCTAAATTCAATTCAAGTCAGTGATCTCAACATGGAAAGCTCTGTAAGATGATGGGTCTGTAATCAGACTGGACGTTTGTTATGACTAGCTTGCTAACTAACATTAGTTTTTAGCCTTGCAAAAGAAAAATAAGAGTTTGCATGAATATATAAATTCAGTCAGATTATATGGTGAACTAATAAACATCTGGGGACAGGTGTGGCTCAGTGGTTAAGGTGTTGGGTTAATAAATAGATGGTTGGGGGTTCAAGCCCCAGCACCACCAAGCTGCCACTGTTGGGCCCCTGAGCAAAGCCCTTAACCCTCAACTGCTCAGTTGTATAAATGAGATAAATGTAAGTCACTCTGGATAAGGGTGTCTGCCAAATGCCATAAATGTAAATGTAAATCTGGTTTGTTATTGGTTAAGGGGATCCAGTGCTGTTCTGGTGGATATGTAGTTTCAGAGAATATGGACTATATAAAGAACTACACCCACAACTAAATCTTTAAATCTTCACATCTTTCATATTTATAACTGTAGAAAGGCTCTCTGGTTCAGATGGAATTTTTCTGTCTTTCCTGAGTTTGGGGCCTCTTGGTTACTCAAAAGTAAACCCCATATGGTTTGAACAGAGGAGAATGTATACATCGAGGACATTTCAACAGGTTAGGTAATTTATATGACCAGACCAAATGACGCCAAGGGTGCCTCTCTCGGCCTATAAGAACCCTCGTCCACACTGCATACTTCAGAGTGTTAGATCTGGCTTCACGACACTCTCCTAGCTTCCTGGGGCTTGTAAACGATACTTGTGTGGTTCTTGTCTGATATTATTTTATATTTGTATGAATAAATTCCTTTATAAAGAAGAAGACGGTGTCAGCAGAGTTCATTCCTACAGTATGGTGAAATATTTACATTTACATTTACATTTATTGCATTTGGCAGACACTCTTATCCAGAGTGACTTACATTTATCTCATTTATACAGCTGAGCAGTTGAGGGTTAAGGGCCTTGCTCAGGGGCCCAACAGTGGCAGCTCAGTAGAGCTGGGGCTTGAACCTCCAACCTTCTGTTCAGTAACCCAATACCTTAACCACTGAGCCACCCCTGCCCTTATAATATACTACAGTATATAGAATGAAATAATAATAATAATAATAACAATAAATATGTATTATTATAATAATACAAAATATATACAATATAATAAAATAACATTCTTCTTCTTCTTCTTATTCTTATTATCAATCAATATTATTTACAACTATAATAATATACTATATATAATAATAACTAGTATTCATATTTATTAATAAATAATAATATCTATAACTTGTTTTACAACACTTTGGATTTTAATGTCAACCACAAATCCACAAATGCAAACATGGAAAACACAGAAAACGTTTAAACCACACCTATGTCACTTACAAAAGATCTTAAGTACAAAAATAAATCATAATACAAAACAGATTGGTTTTTCTTCTCCAAACAGTGATTTGTTGATTTTTTTTTTTAACAACATAGATCATAAAGTCCATCTTTACTGAAAAAAGGTAATAGTTACACAATCATTCTGTTTTGGCAGTGAGTACAGGACTGTCCGGAATACGGATCTGTTTTGTGTAAATGCAGTTAGAGTATAAAACCAGGCATTCGAGATAAGACGAGCAGAGACGCTACATCCTACAACAAGACAAAGTGTTACACGTTAAACTACCTGGAATATGGGACATCACAGATGTTTTTAGTCTTACTGCATAAAGGATGAAATCTGGGCCTCGTTCCAGTATTTGCCTTTGTTTGCCCGTGCTAATTAACACTCTAGAGTTTTAGCAAGCACGCCACTTAGGAAGGTGGCTCCCTCACATAATATTCCCTCCACACACCAGCTGTTTAGAATACATGACACTCAGCAAACCAGCTACTTTATCCTCGTGTTGGCAGGCCCTTTACTTAACGTTTGTTTGATGCCAATTCAACCCCAACATTCATCATTATTTACTTGAATCATTCTAGGTAGAGTGCTAAGACCCTTTCAAGCTGACGCTACTGTAGGAGCTGTAGTAGGCGGTTCAGATACAGTGTTCTCACTAACGTGTGTCGCTCTCGAACAATCCTCCATTCATCCTCGTCTTCTGACTCGTGACAGGACACTGACAAGACAAGCTTCACAGCACTGTACTGTAAGATGCTTCTGACAAACAATTCTCAAATAAATCTCAACTGAGGTAAGACAAGACAAGACAAGACAAAACAAAACGGTGTCATTCAACAATTTTCAAAAGAATATTTCACGCTCAAAAGATAAGGAGATGGCACTGCTGTCGTAAAAAAACACACACATATACACATAAGAAGAACTCTAATTACAGTTTTATTATGTGCCATTTGCCTAGTACGGGCCATATTCAGAGCTGAAAGTGCACAGTATTAAAATAAAAGCGCAATAATAAGATATACCGGATCGAGTGTTTAATTATGAGATTCACAGAAAATGAGGTTGAAAGCCGTTAGTTAAATTAAACCCAATTTTCAGTGATTAATGTGATCGTTACAATGACTGGATGATTCCTGCAGAAAAATACTGGACTGCCATTTTCTCATTCATACAATATTATGTTGTCTCTTGTCTATTTCTCAGTCCACATTTTCTATGCCAGTGCTTGTTTCTACCCAGCAAAAAGCTGGCAACCTCAGAGGCATGAACTGAACGCTTTCGCATGCAAAATAGACCAAAGCTCACTCTGAATACACACAACCTTCCTCGCTCATGTATTGCCGTCATTTTTTGATGACTCTGAATAGGGCCCTATATGCTATAAAAATGCAGAGCTCATACTGTCCATCTAGGACTGCCATGACGTGATATTTTTTTCTCACACACCCACACAAACATCAACACTCATACAGTAGCGCAGAACTCACATCAAGCGGGGTGTGAATACACAACACCCTGAGTCACTGCACATTTATCCATTTCTTAAATAGATTAAGCTGCAAGAAAAGCGTATAGGCACCGGTTCTAGCATTATACAAACTGCATGGCTGAATTCTCCCAATGACATTTGATTTGTGCTAATAAATAATACATATCAAAATATACAAATCAGATACAAATGCATACTTTCGTCCAAATGATTTTTTCAATATTTTTTTTACGATTCGGACATCGAAGATCCAGGTCATACCTCCAACCTGAGTACGATGCTCATATGGACTGACACCAAAGCACATGCTGAAGAAATGAAAAACGATTTGGCTTCAAGGTGGCCGTCACTACTGGGTCATACCCTTCTGGCCTGTTTGTGACACTAAACCAGACCACCAAGCCGATAAAAGGGAGTGTGTAACCAGGGAGATTGTGTCTAGTCATGTAGTTTGCACAGTGCTAACAGTGCCAAGTAATATTGTGTGGATACCTCACCTCAAAAATGCATTTTGTGTGTTTGTGTGTGTGTGTGTGTGTGTCATTGTGGTGTGTCAGTCCAGTTTGTAATCCAGTGCTTTTTTTTGCTGGCATCCTCAATTAGGAAGCGCTGCTCCCTACACATCTTCACTCCATGGTGTTTGGGCATTGTCCGGAAATAAAGCGCCCGCCTGAAGAACCCGCACTAACACACAAACACACACACACACACAGAAAGAAAGAAAGGGTATTAAGTGCTTTGTATCTAGTGCAGCCTTCTAAAGTTTAGAACCCAACCCAAGTTCTGTACAGAATGATCAGAACGATGCTTCAAGGTTCGGCCCAATTTATTTTTAAACACCTTTTGCTGCAGAGCTGAACAGTGAAGGTTTTTAGAGGTAATGATGTGTGATTGTAGATGCGGATGTGCTTATCAGTGATAATGTTTCACCCCTGTTTCATACCAGGAGTGTTTTGCTGAGGCCGGATTTTGCTCATTTTTATTTTTTTGAGAGTTTGAGATTGTATTTTATACAAATAAGTACGTAAACAAAATGAGGAACAGTAGGAGATATTTTTCCTTCCTGTGAGAAGTTTGTAGCCAAAAATACCATCAACTGATCTCGGCATATACAGCGGATATAAAAAGTCCCTGTTAAAATCACAGTTTTTTATGATGTGCGAATGAACCTGAAATCAATGGTGTCAGATCTTTACTGTAATACATCTCCTTTATTATCAGAATCAGAATCTGCTTTATTTCGCCAAGCACACACAAGGAATTCGGTTCCGGTTGATGGTGGCTCTCTAGTACAATATAACGATACATATAATAATTTAAGGCTATACAATATACAAAATCTATAAAATAGTGATACTAAGGTGCAGTGTGCTTGCTTTGTATTATCTTACAGAAACCGACAAAATCCAAGAAAAGAGAAAAGGAGAAGAAAAAAAAAAGGAAAACGTACAAAACCCTTTTTATGTAAGTGTGCACACCTTTTTAAAATGGGGCATGAGACTGCTCAGAATGATCACATCAATCACATTCAAACTCATATTCAAATGTAAGCAGCTGTCAAGTATTTTGATTAATGCCAAATTAATGGTCTGCAAAAAGAGCCATTCACAACATGTAAAGATATTGAGGGGTGCAGCGAGGGGTGCAAAAGAATTTCTCTTGTACCAATAGAGAAGGCCATCATACTTTGTAGAACTTTTCTAAATTCTAAAAAAAAAAAAAAAAAAAAAAAAAAAAAACAAGACAGCTTATCACCCAAAGGACACCATGCCTATGGTAAAGCATGGTGGTGGAAGCATCATAGTATAGCACTGCTTCACTTCAGCTAGGACTGGGGATCTATTCAAGATATAAGAAGAGGAAGCACAGGTAGCCCTAAATACTAGTCAGAACCTGCGGACCTCCATCAGACAGCTAAAGGAGGAAGAAAAATGTCACTTTCCAGCATCATAATATCCCATAGAAGAAACGGAAATCAACAGGGAAATGGTTTTGTGCAGATCTAAATCCTATTGGAAGCATGTGAAATGACTGAGGGCTGTGCAGAGGAGATCTCCTCACAATTTGATAGACTTGGAGCATTTTTGCAAGGGAGCCTAATAAAACATCCAAATCAAGTTGAAGTATTAAAAGCAAAAGGTGCTTCAGCATTATAAGTATGTTTTAAGTATATTTAAGGGGTGTGCACACTTATTCAACCTGGGCTGAATATTTCCCTTAATACATTTCTATTTGTGTTTCACTTGAATATTTTTAGATGCTACATAACATTAAAGGTAGAAAACGATACGGCATGATTTACCTTGACATGATATAATATTTTTTTTACAGCAGAAAATCCTGTATTTTTCTTTATTTAACATCTCAGTACACACTGCTACTATTATTTGTAATGTACTGTAGGCTAGAAGTGTACTTATTTTGTATATCCACTGTACCTTTATGACAATGTAAATGTTCCACTGAAATAAAGCATAAGCTCTTTTAAAGATATTTCAATAAGATGCCAGTCATATGGGGAGATGATATTTTACCATTGCAAGCCAGATCTAGACCTCTTTTTCTCCTCTTTCACTAGACCTCCAGAATGTCTGCAGTTCTTCTTTCATTTCCAGAGTACATTTCAAATATAATCTTCCCTTGTATAAACAACAAATATGAGTACAGAAAAAGTTCATTATAAACTGGTTCTGATTTTTTTGTATTATTTTCTTGAGTAAATTGGATTGCGTTTCATCCCAATCAGTATTTGAGAGAAACATTTAACACTGTCTAAATCAACTAACTACTGTGTAATATGTTTCTAAGTAAACATATGGCACAGCGATGTGCACAGAAAGAAAGCTCAATACTTTTCAGGATTGTGTAACTCCTCACGTCCCCTCCTCCGCCCCTTTGTAAATTTCTATGCACATAAAACTGCAACAAATCCAAAAGAAAAGTACACAACACTACAATTTCAAAAGCCTTAACGCTGGAGAAATCTTGCTGTCTCATGGAAAAAACACTGCTGTCTTTTTACAGTTTATTTATTTATAGTAGGTGATATTAAAATGACTAAAGGAATGCTGAAAACCTGAAAAATGTAACTCCACTGCCTGCCTGAAGTGCTAAATCTGTGCATTACCTTCATGTTCTCTGAGGACAAAGAGATGCTTCCTAAACATAGCACAAAAAGGAAGGAAATTTGTGTTTGGTAGATTATTTCTTTGTGGTAACAATGCTTCTTGGCAATAACTCTTATACTGTTGGAAAGCCTGTTAATTTCCCTTTTAAATGGTGACACATTTGTAAGGAACATGCATTTGTCGGATGAGTAGCAGAGCTGAGAATGTGGGTTGCGCCCATGAAAAATTTGCCAAGTCTTCTCTGACATTGCCAAACAGCTTATGATGAAATTCTGCAACCAGTGGCAATCCCATATCTCCACAGTCTGGGACCGAACTCTATCCTCTAAGATGACAACAATCGCCCACACAGAGCGGGGTTTATCAGAGACTACCTCCAGTATTTGGGAGGATTGGCCTGCCAGCAGTCCTGATCTCAACCCCATTGAACACTTGTGGGATCAGTTTGGGTGTGCTGACCAACACAACCACGTTGGCTGACTTGCAACAAATGCTGGTTGCCAAATGCTGGTTGCCATCCCATAGCAGTGTGTGACCAGGCTGGTGATCAGCATGAGGAGGAGGTGCCAGGCTGTTGTGGCTGTGTATGGTTCTTCCACACACTACTAAGGCTCTAACTCTGTTTGTTAAATAAATTTGAAATTGTTAAATTGCCAATATGTCTTGTTTCTACAAAAAAATCAAATGTGGCAAATTCAATCATCCAGTCCACCAAACACCAAATGAGTCAATGGAAGAATAAGCTGTTTGGCAATGGCAGAGAGGATTTGGCAAATTTTTCATGGGCGCAACCCACATCCTCAGCTCTACTGCTCATAGCACAAATGCATTTCCGTGCAAATGTGGCACCATTTAAAAGGGAAATGAACAGGCTTTCCAACAGTAAAAGAGAATCATTGTTACCACAAAGACATAATCTACCAAACACAAATATCCTTATTTTTTCTGCTATGTTTATATCACCTTAACACTAAATAAAGCAACACAATTATTTTCAATTATTATTATTCACTAAAGAAAATCACTTTATTTATGGGCAGACCTAAAATGATTTATACTATAAATATATTGTCTATCATCTGACTGACTCCTTTTTTACCTCAGCACTGCTCCTTGGGAAGCACCGCATCGTATTAATCAGTTAACGTACTGTGTGAGTTTGTTATTTGTTCACTGTGTATAGCTCATGTTCTGACAAATACCCCTGCCTCTACAGATGTCCTTAAATACATGCTTCCCTTCGGCAGTCCATAAATTCATGCTTCTTTATGTATTTTAATGCTGAAGGCTTTTTCTGATAAGGTCACAGTGATAAAGTAGAGCAACGAACGTGTCGTATCGTTTCAGACAAATCTGACGTGACCGAACTTGGGAAAGTAGCCAAGTATATTACAAATATTTCAGAGAAATTATGTTTACTCGCAGGTATGCCATTTATCATTACAGAGAAGATTCCGTTTGCAGGCTTACCCGCCGGTTAGGATTTATATACTAGAATTTATATACTAGAATATATAATATATGCTATGCTGGATTTAATTTAAAATGATCTGTGATTCATAGAATGGAATAGGAAAATATACACTTAATTTTTTTTATTTCTAAAGTTCATTTTCTTGACTGCTTATCCCTTTTCAGGGTCACTGCCTAGCCGGCAGCCTAGGGCGCAAGGCAAGAACAACCCTAGACAGGGTGCCAATCCATCATAGAGCACACACACACACACACACTAGGGCCACTTTAGAGACGCCATTCAACCTAACGTGCATGTCTTTGGACTGTGGGACGAAACCGGAGTACCCGGAGTAAACCCACGCGGACACGGGGAGGACATGCAGACTCCACACAGAAAGGTCCCAGACCGCCCCACCCGGGGATTGAACCCGGGACCTTCTTGCTGTGAGGTGACAGTGCTACCCACTGAGCCACCCTGTCACCCTCATTTCTAAAGTGAAATGTGAAATTCTGAGATTTGTTTAGTACCACACTCCCTGCCTTTTTATTCATTCATTTTGGAAATACACGTTTTCCAGTTTCCTGGCGTAATTCACAATTTATCCCGGTATCAGTAGTTACTTATCATTACAGATAAGTTATTAAGTGCCTATTATTGTCCGAAGGATCTTTTTTGAATATCGTTTCACTTATACTTTGGTTCTGTTTAGTATAAGAATGTAAGAATTTCAAGCAGGGGGAGAGAAACCTCCTGCGGGCCGGCGAAAAACTCTTAAGCATTGCTCACTGTTCAGCTCCACAACACATATTAAGAAGAGCTAAAAAAAACCTTATTTGCTTGTTGTACATTCATTTCCATATTGATTACTTATTGCAGGATGATCACAGCTTACACAATGAATCTGTGTATATGGATTGGTTGTTGGTAATTCTAAGCATGCACAAAGAGGTAACATGATATGTTAATGAGGAAACAGATCCACTTATTAGGCAGTATTACAGAAGGAGCATACAGAAGCAGCAAGTAAATGAGCAAGCAAGTGTTCGGGTGACAGATGAAAAACTACAGTAAAGTAACCATAATTCACACAGCTGCTCTGGCAGCGGACAGGAGTGGTGAACAGGGGGGGAGGGGGTGAATTATGGTAACTTATGATGTCACAACAGCCATGAATTATGATAACTTATGATGTCACGGCAGCCACAAACTTGCTTGAAAACTATTATTAAGGATTATTAGCACTGTTTAGTATAGTGGATGAGCAGTTTAGGACACAGTAGACATGAAATGAAGACAAGAAGTATGAAGAAGGATGGCAGCACAGAGAGTTTAGGTGGTGGTTGTGTAGTTGTAATGGGAACTGGCACACTTTCATTTTGGGCTGTATTCAGAGCTGAGAGCTGAATACCTAATACTGAAGCGGTGCATATCAGTATTCAGGCGTAACTACGGATTAGTGCACAAGAGTTACACGAGATAGAGTTTGCCTTAAACAGAGACGGGGCACAATTATGTTCGATTCGGTTTGCTGTACTGGAGCCAATTTTCCTTGTGCGATATTAGCTTGAGGGAGACGTTCCATCAAGCGCAGCGCCAACGTCTGTCGAGGACTCGGTCAGCTTATCCTTCACAATGTGGGCATGTTTCAGGTTTCATTCTTTATAGGAAAGCACACAGAATTTACAAAAACACTCAAATCAATACTCAAGTCAAAAAAAGTCTTTACCTGCAAACAGTACAGGCCAAAAGTTTGGACATACCTTCTCATTCAATGCATTTTCTTTACTTTCATGACTATTTACATTGTAGATTCTCACTGAAGGCATCAAAACTATGAATGAACACGTGGAGTTATGTACT
>JAOVYV010000024.1:8709850-8724615 GCA_025674545.1 Hassar affinis
TTTCCTCCCACAGTCCAAAGACATGCACGTTAGGTTGATTGGTGTCTCTAAAGTGGCCCTAGTGTGTGTGTGAGTGTATGTACCCTATGATGGATTGGTGCCCTGTCTAGGGTTGTTCCTGCCTTGCGCCCTATGCTGCCGGCTAGGCACTGGCTCTCACTGGCTTTTTTTTGCACTTGTAAATATGTTTTTTTTACTTGTGTAAATTTCTTCTTCTAATTCTTTTCACCTTGTAAATTTGTTTTTTAACACATTTTGGTGGAAACATCTGATGGAATATCTTAATAAAATATTTTCATTGGACATGGTTGAAAATGGTATAATATATGATATTATATATAATATGTATAATATATATAATATTATAATTCCGTCTTTGAGCACTGTGACTGACCGTGGCATAGTTGTTACAAAAGATGGGCTGGTTTTTCAGAAACTGCACATAACATTTTAGACAGAATGGGGCAAAAAATTAAAACCATTGAGTAAGCGACAGTTCAGTGGGTGGAAATGCCTTGTTGAATAGAGAGGACAGAGGAAGTCCACTCAGGTTCCATTCCTATAAGCCAAGAACATGAAGCCGAGGCTATCATGGGTGTAGAATCGGCCAAAGTAGACAGCAAGATACACAACCCCAATTCCAGTGAAGTTGGGATGATTTGCAAATCCTTTTCAACCCATATTCAATTGAATCCACTACAAACACAAGATATTTAATGTTCAAATGGATAAACTTTATTGTTTTTTTTGTTTGTTTTTTTTGTTGCAAATATTCACTCAAAAACAGTTGGGATTGTGTTGAGTTCATTATTGAGTCAGTACAAAAAGATTTTGTATTTCCAAACATTACCTTTCCAACAAAAAAATTAAATGTTAGACAAAATTATTGTCTATGTAGCCTATTGTCTATATGTCAGTAGCCCAGGTTGCTGGTTTTTGCATGCAAAAAAGAAGTGTGACAGTCAAAGTCTCCAGAAGAGCTGTGGTAGATTCTCCAAGATACTCAGTAATACTAAAATGCTAATTTCTTTGTAAAACTGGACACGTTGTACCTGGGAAAACTGTTTAAGAAAAGGCATACCAAATACTGACTTCCTTTAGTTTATTACTGTTTACTGCTTTTTATAGTGTTTTCTTTTATGTAGAAACATCTTCATAATTTTTTTCGAAGGCATCTTTCATCTTTACTGCGAGTCTTTGCACGTGCCTAAGACTTCTGCATCATACTGTACAGTAATTAGCTGTAAGTTTTACTGAGTGTCTTGGAGAATCTGCCACAGCTCTTCTGGAGACTTTGAATGTCACACTTACATGCAAACCCCAGCAGCCTTCATTATATTTTTTGTCTGAAAAGTGCTCTGTTATGTAACGTGTTGCTTTCGTTACTGACACACAAACCACCAATGGCGATCAGCTCTGACACTCTCATCCTCCACACTCTCAAAATGAATGTTGGCAGTCGGGTATTTGAAGATAAAAGCAGTGAGAATGTGTTGTGTGCAGTGGGAATGCTGTGCAGTGGGAATGCTGTGTTTATCTCCCAGTGTTAGCTACTCTGTGTTATCAAGTTTGTCCTGCCGATTACATTGTCTTATATTATAGTATCTTATATTACAATTTACAGTCTTACTAATCAACCTTGTTCGCCTGTTACGTATTTATACTATTGATGCTGCTCAGCTCTTTGTTTCTTTTGGTGTTTTTTTTCCTTCTCTTTTCCCTGCTTCAGTGAAACCCATTTGAGGGGACTGTTGTGCAATACTGCATTATATACCACATTCTACCACTTTCATATAAGGCATTTTGTGTTTACGTTTGATGTGAATAAGCATATTCATGTAATCCCTCCATTTCAGTAGAGAGAAGTGGACAAAAAAAGTGGACATCTATTTTAGTAATAGGCTTGCTATTATTTTGCAATGGCTTAACAACATATACGCATTGCTGTTACAATGTAGGAAAGGCGCAAGAAGTATGTTCAACCCTGTCATTTAGTGAGGGATCACAGTATGCGGTTGTAAAGGGTACCATTTTAGGGGCTTATGAACATGTCCTTGAGGTTTATAGACATAGTGTTTAGTGTTTAAGGAAAACTTCTTCCCAGACATTCATGGAGTTTGAGCAACAGAAAGGAATTATGTTGTGTGGTACAGCACAAACAAAGCCACTGGCTATAAATCACCTAGAGAGTTTAAAATTGTCTGCCAGAGTGTGCTGTGATGTACTTAAAGTTGCAGTTTCTACTGCATCTCAATCAGCAGTTTTGTTGAGGAGTTTGTTCATATGCACAAGCAGGTTCTTAAACCAGTTAAAGAATCGTATTCATCTGAAGGGAGAGTTAAACCACCACAAACCAGTTGATTGCCTGAACAGTATCAAGATAGAAGAGATAAGATTGGACACAGTGGTGATAAATGTTGAATGCTTTAAGGAATACAGGATAAACAGGGTAAACAAAATGCAGGTTCTAGGCACGAAAAGGGCTTGGCACGTACACTTTCTTTACATCCCTTTTAGTTTAATTGGGGTCATCGGTTTGTTATCTTAAGCCTGTGAAAATATAAAAAGACACTGAATTTGCTTAGTCCTTTGTTTTAGCCGACCCATTTCCATTTTGTGGCTTGGTATATGGTATATGCCAGAGAGTAGAAACAGGCTATTGTAAGGTACCTTTACACAAGGTTCGGTTGTCTACCAACTTGCTTTCTGAAGAATTTAAAGTTGAATTTGTTCTGCTTAAAGGGGTTGGTTTTATCCTGGAGCTAAATGATGTATGGACGCATTGCTGCCCTCAGATTGTGATCAGCCTGATGTGTTTGCAGCTTGTGTGCTTACTCATAGCCAGTCATGTAAGTTGGAAGATGTTGTAGATTTGTCCTATCCATTTATGTCTTGTGATGAAATACCTACTGAAAAAAATAAGAAAGAACAGAGTAAAACTACTGAAAACCAGCAAATACAATGGGCTGTTAATCATGATCAGCACAAAAATTGGCTTGAAGAAATTCTTTTCTATACTGACCAATAAGGAGCCTAACAAAGGTGTAATGTACTTTTTTGATAACAGGGATTTGATGTGTAAGTAGAGACCATGCAAAGATCCGGAGTTTATCAGTGTCTATCAGATTGAAGTTCCTACCATGTATAGACAGCATGTGTTAAATCTGGTTCATGATAGCCCATGGTCAGGTCAAGTGGGAGAAAAAAACTGATGATCATGTCATGTCTTAAACATATTTATTTGGCCAGGATGTTTCACATTACTGTCACACATTTCAAATATGAAAAAGCACAAGTAACCAAACTATTCCACAAACTCCATTGTGTCCCATTTCAGTTATTGGTGAACCATTTGAGCAGGACTGTGTAGGACCTTTACCGAAGTCGAAATCTGCTAACCAGTTTGTTCACCATTATGTGTCTAGCTGCATGTTTGCCTGAGGCCATAACTTTGTGAAAAATTGCTGCTTCTGTGGCAACTCTGTGGCAACTGAAGTTCTTTTAGGGTACTTCAGACAGATCCAGGAACAAATTTACAAATTATCCAAAACTCTTTCAAGTTTCTAGTCAATATCTTCCGGTGTCTTAAGGTGCACTGCAATATTTTCATATAAAGTCATATAAAAAACTCTGACTGGACACTGGGAAGGCCTGGGATGAAAGTGTACCACTTATCTCGTTTGCTAAGCATGAGGTCATGCAAGAATCACTTTCCTGTAGCCTTCCTGAGCTTTTTGGATATTCAGTGCAATTACAATTATTGCTGGCTGAATAGAGTCTGGTCTTCTAAGATAAAAGCACTGCCTTGAGAATGTGTGGAGCAGAGTGTTATGTGTGTGTGTGTGTGGCCATTAGGTCGCCGGCAGTTTGGTGATTGCTGTTTGTTACACTCTTGTTAAATATTCAGCAAACTTTTATCTTTCTGCCTTTGCCTCACCTTACCTTCCTGCCATTGCTCTCTCTTGTAATCAATCGCTCAGTCTTTCCAGCGTGATTCGCGAACAGTTGTGAGCACGCCTCCACCTTTATCACAATAGAATCTCCTTGTATAGACACATTAGGTCTCCCAGTGTTATGTACTCAGTCTTAACTTTTCTATTTTGAGTCTTATAAAGCCAACTTGTTCACCTGTTACATATTTATAGTATTGATCCTGCTTTGCCGTTAGTTCTTTTTTTAAAATTAGAATTACTCATTGTTAACTAGTCTGTCAATTTCCCTTGCCTCACTAAAACCCATTTGTGGGGTTTGTATTATACACCAGATTCTAAAAAGTAAAGCATTAGTGAAAAGTGACACTGGTGTTGTCTGTGCCCTTCCCTTCCATCCATCATCTCGTACTCCATGTTCCATCCCATTTACCCCTAGATATGCCAAAAAGGTACGTAACAGTCATCAAATTGAATATTTTTCTAATTAACATATAATCTTTAACTTTATACAAGTATTGACATTTTTGGGTTCAACCTTCTTCAACACGTTGGTCTGTTTTCATGTAGGTTAACAGTTCCCTACATTACCCACAATGCCATTAAACATGCTGATTTTGGCACCAGTGAAATTTGCTTCATCTGTATTTAAAGAGACCAAGCAGTAGCACTTTAGTCTGTTCAAGTCTCGTAGCTTTTACTCTGTACACTCTGCTCAAATAGGTGACTTAAGGTGAAGCTGCAATATTCAAGCTAGTCATCAGTGCCATAGTGCTTGTCACCTCAAAGATCACTAACTAGCCAAGCTGAGTGTCTGTTAAAAAAAAAAAAAAGCAACTGATTTGTACAGCTATATTGCATTCTGGAAATGAAAGTCCGGTGTTTTCTGTATCCACTACTTCTACATGGGGTTTCTCATTACTATGACACTGAACATCACAAGAATAGAAGCACATGCTGTTTGATTTTTAGGACATAGCAGCAAAACCAGCCTGTTACCACTTATGTCTGAGACCTTTGAAAATTTTTCTCCTATTAAACATCATAACAGTGCTAGTAATTTCCCTGGCACACAACATCTAACATCTGAAAGGAGTAAATATAATGCAGCACACAAGCTTATAACTTAGCACTACAATCAGTAAGCACATCACAAATATTTCAGTGTAGAGTCACCATTTACATTTATCAAATAGATATTGAATATGCACTATTTATCCACTGTCTGCTAATATGTACTATTTCATTTTCTGTAGGATTTAATCATGTAAACCTAGCATTAAATTACACTTCCAGATACCTTACAAGGACAAGGGCAGTTTCTTCCAGCTAATAACAATCTCCAAAATAAAATCATTTCTTAACACTTCAGATCTAGACTGGATTACTGTAATGCACTGTATCTTAGAATTAATTAAACATCTGCTTAATGCTTACAATTAGTTGAAAATAGTGCAGCCAGATTATTAACTGATACCAAAAAGAGAGTACATCACTCCAATCTTTGCATCCCTGCACTGGCTCCCAGTGCATTACAGAATGCAGTATGGTCTTTAAAGCCTGGGGAGGATTTGTACCTGCATATACTGTGGACATGCTTTGTATGAATGTGCCCTCAAGATCTTTAAGGTCTTCAACTCAATCATATTTGACTGTTCCTTGGTCTCATTTTAAAAAAAAGGGAATCGTGCCTTTGCTGTCAGTTCAACAAGACTTAGTTGTGGTCGTCCAAGTGATGTTAGAAACATCCCATCTGTGACTGTTTTTATATCCAAGCTTAAAACAAACTTTATTGTTTAGCATTTGGCAGCTGTTAAACTGTGGAATTATGGATTAAGGACTGTGTTAATGTTAATGTATATATTCCATGTGTGAAGCTGGTGAAAGAGGTGGAAATTTTTTTGTGTAAAAAAACTTTGGTTTAAATGTGCTATATAAATAAAAATGTACTTACCTACTTACTTATCTTACAATAGACAATCTGAAAAAAATAATCTTTTAGAATTGTCCATTAAGCAAACTGTAAGGGGGCTTGCTGTAACCTGGCCTAACACTAGGGGGGCATGGCGGCGTGGCACTCATGCTGGTAGGACTTCAACTCCCAGTAAGCTTAGCACTAATTAAGGGTCGACAAGAAACACCTGCTCACCAGCCTATTTAAAGGGGCTTTTAAATGGTGCCTCTTGTTGCAACTTTCATTTGGAATTGTAGCATTACAGCATGCATTATCACGGCTAGAGTGGTAATGTGGGGCTTGAGGTAATAAATGTTCAGTGTTCTCATGTTAATGGTCTGACTCTTTTCCCTGACCTCTCGCTTTTAAAGGGCTCAAGCCCTTTCCCTACTCAGTGAATTCCCTGCCTTTTTCCGTATTCCCCCACTGCAGCGGGCTGTAGTACATTTCCCCTTTCCCACTCGGGAGAGATCGCTCTGAGGGGACCTGTTGATGTTAGCCGTGTGCGACCTGGAAGCATTGAGTTCTACTTCTGGGTTCCCCTGGCTTTTGTTTTGCTCATATGCATGACATAATGCAGCAGCTGTCCACCCCAGGGGAGGCAGTTAGGGCCCTGGGCTCAAGACAGCCAAAGGCCCAGGCTGTTCCTGAGCGCAATAATCCCCCCACCACCAACATATATGGGGATACGCAGGTGGCTACCCTGGAGACATATGCGGCTGCCCCTGAGTGCACCAGCAAGCAGGAGTTTGCTGAGAGTGGGTGGAATGATGGAATCTTTCAGACGGGGCTCGATGAAAAATTAAAAGAGGGCTAGGGAACGGGGAGAGACTCGCTAATTTGCTGCCTACCTCCTGACGCACCGACGCCAGCCCCACTCATGCTGTAGCCGTGGTCAACCCTGCCAAACCCATGCAGCTAGGTGTCACTGAGGTGGCACCCTCCAAGCCCTTCCCTCCAAGCCTCCATGGAGGGTGGAAAACATAAAGGCCAGGCTCAATCGGGGTAATCGGGCCTAGGTCAAGGCAGTACCTCCCCTTCTGGCTTTTCTCTCCCTGGCAGTGTAGGCTGGGGAGGTAAGGTCACCCAGCTGCCCATTTTCATAGACTCTTAGACTATTGATAAGAGCCTGGCCCATCAGTTGGAGCTGGGCTTTGAAAATTTGCCCCTCCTGTTAAGTGCCATTGATGGACAGGCCTTAGGCAAAGGGCCCATCATGCACCAGACCTTGCCAGTCAGTCTGTGCCTGGGAACCCAAACTGAAAAGATGTTCATTCAGGCACCTCGCTCGCAGGTAGCATTGGGTCTCCCCTGCCTAAAAGAACACAGTCCCCAGATTAACTGGCAGGCCCATTGTGTGCATGCTTGGGCCCCCTGCTGCCAGAAGGGCTGTCTGGCAGCCCTACCCCCCCAGGTATTACCCCCACGCTGGGCCGGTGACCGCCTTGCAGACACCCTCACGGGCACCACCCCACCCAAGAAAAAGGCACTGGTTCTGGGGCTTGTCCATCCCCTGGAGTCTAGTGCTAAGGCAGCCCCCTCTCACTGTCTGGGCCATACGGAGCAGCTGCCTACTTGGTTCCTCCTGCACTAGGGGGGTGCATTGGCGTTGGCTAAGGTCAGTGGTAACATGCATGCTTAGAAAAGCAAAGAACCCAGGATTGAATCCTGGGTCTGTCAGTTTATACACCATACACTATATGTTTAAAATAATTATGTACTGAGCAAAAGTTTTAGGCAGTTGTGAAAAAATGCTATAAACTAAGAATGCTTTAAAAAATGGAAGTGTTAATAGTTTATTTTCATCAATTAACAAAATGCAGCAAATGAACAGAAAAGAAATCTAAATCAAATCAATATTTGGTGTTACCACCCTTTGCCTTCAAAACAGCATCAGTTCTTCTAGGTACACTTGCCCACAGTTTCTGAAGCATTCTTTGGAAGCATTCTTAGTTTACAGTCAGTATGTCAATATTTTGCACTATTATTAATAATGTCTATATGATTATTACTACTAGATATTTTATATCCATGCTCACTAATATCTGACATTAGATATATTAATGTACATGCCAGTCCAATATATACTCAGGCTTGGGCAAAAATGTGACTCTGCTTGAGCAGTTTCTGTTGGGCTCCTCTGATTTCCCACTTGTGGCTTGTACAAGCTTTACAGGGAATGCAGATGGAGTCTTGCAGTGTGACGGTCTGCCTGGAGGGACAGTAAGGACCAGTTCATCTACAGGACACTTCAACAGCACCAAAGCGAAGCAGGAAATTAAGAAAATGAAACTCTTCATTAAATAAAAAGCTGGTTACGGAGTACAGTGGATAGAAAAAGTCTGCACAAAATAGGTAGGTTTTTGTAGTGTACATTTAAAAAATAAAAAGAAACTACATAAAAATCATGTGACAAACAACCAGAAATGTTTTAGAGAAAAAAAAAGAAAAAACTAAAACGTCCAATATGCACACACTTTCAAAATTGGGAATGTGGCAGCATTCAGAGTTAACCAATCACATTCAAGCTCACGTTAACCACTAATTAGTATACACCTGCCGTTAATTAAAGTGACCGATTAACCCCAAATAAAGTATAGCTGTTCCTGTAGAAGTTTTCTGACACCTTTGTAACGTCCACCTGGAAAAGCCATGGTATGCAAAAAGCTTATAGAGCAGATACAGGATCTCATTGTTGTAAAATATTAATCAGGAGAGGGTTACAAATCTGTCATCTGTCAAGGGGTGGGATAAATTTGCCAGCAAGAGAACAGTCAGTTCTTGGCATTGATGTGTTGGAAGCAGGAAAAAATGGGCAAGCAGATGGATCTGAGTGACTTTGACAAGGACCAATTGTGATGGCTAGACATCTGGGTCAGAGTATCTTCAAAATGGCAGGTCTCATGGGGTGTTCCCAGTATGCAGTGGTTACCAAAAGTAATCCAAGGAAGGACAACCAAGGGAAATGTTCATCCCTTCTTCTGCTACACTACTAACAATGAGTATACACGAGACAAACAAAAATCTGTGGGCACATACACAAGAGTTACGCTCTACAGATATTTTCATGTTTGTAGATAAGACAATTCAAGAATTATGTACATCCAAGACACATTTTTCACAATATTCCTTAAAAATAGATCATTTTCCTTCGCAGACAAATGCACATTGTTTGGCAAAAATAAGCCAAGCTGATCCAATTGAATATTTGAGTGATCTACAAAGTCACCTCCCAGGTCCTGAACAAATTCAGCCATTAGTCTGTTCAACCATTTGTTTATTTTCCCCAAGATTAGGTAATGCCCCCCCCCCCTCTCTCTCTCTCTCTCTCAATCTCTCACACAGTTTCTGCAGGAACTGCACTTTCTAGTTTTGAACTTTCTTTGTCTACTTTTACTTGCCAGTAGCCACACTGTGCAAAACAGTGTGGTGAATACTGCAGCACCTCGCATTCTCATCACCACCTCCTCAATCATTTTCATAGGGTAATGTTCTCTTTCAACTGCAGTGTTTAAATCCTTTGTATCCGTGTATATTCTTACTTTCTTTTTCTGCAGCTTCCAATTGGTGACTATCCTTTTCTAAGAGGATGCATTTCATTAGGCAGTGCTTTGATGTGTTGTTCTCCAGTCATTCTTTAATGTCCAGTTGGTTGGTCTTTATTTCTGCAGTTTGTTCAGCCCCATTTGTACACACATTTTTAAGCCTAGCAGGGGCTGTACATTCTCTTCCATAATTTGACATTCGATATCATAATATTTTAACCGCAGAAGTATCCACTTTACTTTAGATTGCAAGCATTGCCTGGCATATGTAACTAATCTATCCTTGGACCTTTCTATCTTAGAGCAGCAGCATGCTCCTGTATCCTGTATCACTCTTAAAGCTGGTATAGCAGACATTCAGTTTAGAATGTAAGTGCGGTAAAATATTGATTGACCAACATACCAGTTAAGGAGTTTTATTATCTTGTTGGCTCTACTAAACATCCCAAGCAGTTGTACGTATTTGTGCATAACTACTCAGACAGTACATCTCTGTTTGGAGAATTGACCCAGACAGACAAAGGAGAAAAAGATAACCGAAATAGATAAGGTAAGAAGGAGTTGAGGGGCATGATGTTTTTGAGGAAGATAGGAGGTGGCAGGTGGTATGGTACTATGATAATCAGTGCCCTCTCTCATCCAAAAGGATGTTGTCTTCCTTGATCTTTATTAAATGGTTAGAAATAACTATGAAATTAATAATTCATGTATGTAACCATATATATAAATCTGTCCAGAAAGTAATGAGAATATGCTTCTCAGAGTGCATATTCTCTGAACACAGAGAGAGGTGTTCAGAGTCTCAGTCGGCTTTATGGATGTTCTGTCCTGTACCAAACTGGTGGCCTTTCAAACGTTTTAATCTTTACACTCTGGTACGAATTCTGTATGGACTATCCCTTGAGAATGAAAAAAGGCAATGAACAGCTGACTTTGAGTTTTTTATTTGCTCATGCGAGCTTTCTTTGTGTGAGGTGATGTTGTCGTGTGCCATTCAGCACTTTACTTTTACTTTACTAATACTCTTGACAGTATTTCTTTCTGGGATTTTTTGTGGTCTAGACATGAATTTGTTGCACTTTTCCCCATATACCTGGTATGTTATGTAATGTTTTCATCTACAGTACTAACAGTCTCGTATGATAGTAGTTGATGCTGTGCTGGACTGTGCCACATGCTTGTTTGTGTTGTTTTTATTGCATAAACTTCAGGTTCGACTGGCGCGATCTGCATTTGGAAAACAGTGGCCAGCTTGTTACTGCTACAGGAAACCTCAGACTTGCTTTTGTTAAGTCTAAATAGTCTGACCCTCAGTGCATTTCCATGAATGAATTGCTTTATTAGGCTGTCGCGTAATTGTCTATATTCACTCAAATTTGTGACAATTGGGTGACTTTTGGCTGGCACCTGGACTCCATGACATTCAAATGTAGCTCTTTATTTAAGGTTTGAAATATTAGTCGTAATTTTTTCGACTTTCACAGTACTTTCACATCGCATCATTCTTGTCCTCCTTTTCTGTGAACTGGAAAGTGTTTTACAGTGTTGTACATCCATACAGTGTTGTCGCCTGTGTTATACTCCATGTGGCAAGAATAATATTGTATTTTTTAGTCGGCTTCTATGCATCCTAGTACATCGCCAGACTGCAGCAGCTCCTACTGGCAATGCTTTACATACAGTATATTATAGGACTGCAGGATAGTGTCGTTTGGTTCACAATATGGTTCCCAATATGCTTTAATATTCATGTTCTTCTGAATAAATTAGACTGCTGGCAAAGTGCACATCTTACCTACATAATACTAACTCTGGCAAAAGGTAATATCTGTACAATCACATGGTTTAAGAGACAATTAATCTGCAATTCTGAAATAGGTGTCATTTATGGAGAGGTCTGGCCAATTTTGTGCCCTCACTGAAAGTAATAGTAGGAACCATAAAGCTGGTCAAGCTTTAAATGTCACAAATATCACATGCCTTCATTATATTAAATAAATAAATAATATAATATATTAATTAATTATCTTAACCGCTTATTCCTATTCAGGATCATGGGAGAGCCTAGCCGGCAGCTTCGGCGCAAGGCAGGAACAACCCTAGATAGAGCGCCAATCCATCGTAGGGCACCGGCACACATACACACACACTCACACACACTAGGACCACTTTAGAGATGCCAATCAACCTAACGTGCATGTCTTTGGACTGTGGGAGGAAACCAGAGTAAACCCATGCGGACACGTGGAGGACATGCAGACTCCACACAGAAAGGACCCAGACCGCCCCACCCGGGGACCTTCTTGCTGTGAGTGCTACCCATCGAACCACCATGTCGCCCTAATATATATATATATATATAAACTACCTTCTGCTGCTCCCATTCCTTGGGGCCAGTCTGGCACAGTTTTTACACCGGATGCCCTTCCATTCATTCCTATGGACCAATTACATCATCAGTGGCCCCTTTCATTCCTAAGGGCCTACTGTGACATCATCAATGGCCTACATCGGATCGACTCCAAAAGTACACAGCACACCACATAGCGCCATTGTCTGCGGAGTCTGAAGCGTGTCTGTAGGTTAAGTAGTTTGGGCTGCATTATTGCGTTAATGTGTTGAAGCATTAGAGGAATAATAAGCACAATAATAATAATAATTATAATAATAATAATAATTATAATAATAATAATAATCATAATAATAATAAAAGGCAGTAACAATGAACTATCACAAGTTATCAGATATAAATGTCTTCGTATGATTATTGGTAATACATAAGAAGTAGTTGATACCCTTTTGTAATATTGTTTATGAAAACAAATTTAGTTTAGTTTCCAAAAACTTTACTGTTGCTTTCTACTAACATTTTTTTATTACATTTGCTGCCTGTGTGCACTTGTCATCAGTCACCTACTTTTAGTTCTGTAGGCACACATTGTTAGGGAAAGATGGAACAATAAATAGAACAATACACTATTAATTACAATCAGGTGTAAATATTCTATAACTATATACATTCTGCCTACTTAAACAGCTTCTTCATGAATGAAATGCAGAAGGAGTGAGGATATGTTGACTATAATAGCAACAGTCCATAGGCTTTCCACACACTGAACTGGGCTTCTGAATTCAAAATTATCTATCTACCAGGCACTATAAAAAAAGAGTAAAAAAGATCAGCTACAGCTAGATCTGTAACTAAAAAATATATAATAAAATGCACAAGACTCACATCATCCCAGAAAGTTCAGTGTAGGCATATATTAAAAGACCATATACGTGTAGTAGTAAGTGTGTGTGTGTGGGTGTGTTAAATAGCCGCAAGGACTACGTCAAAGTGGCTCTTTACGCCTGATTGACTTAACTGCTTTGAAATAGGAGACATTACCCATAATTACAGAGATCTTCAGGACGGGCCTTTCATCTGAAGTGCGCGCATCAGAGACGCTGCTATCACATTAATTAGGGCCTCTACATTCCACCCATTAGACACACACACACACACACACACACACACACACACAGTTGAGTTTTAAACCTAAATGTTGTCCTAGCTCATAATCACAGAAACAAAGAGCAGCATTGTATACTCACACACGCACACACACACACACACATCCATGCACACTTTAATCGGAGCCATGTGTCCTGGGGACGCTGAATCATTCCCGTTTTACTATACTACCAAGGGCAAACGGTTCCCAGCAGCGGTCTTTGATATTCTCTCGTCCTTTTAAAGTCCGAATGGAGGGACTTGTGCATGAAAAGGGTTAAGACAGATTGGTGCGAGGACGACAAAGAGCCTTTGTCGCTGCTGTCCTGAGCCTCCTTTCCCAGATTAAAAGAGGAGTTTGGAAAGTCAAACAAAGCCTGAATTAGTCATCTGCAGTGGTTATTGTGCTGCAGTTCAGCCCTAATTTGTTGCTTTTAGATTTTAAAAAAATGAACCGTCAACTGAGTTTCTGATGTCACAACACTTAACGCAAAATGTGCATTCTAGAAAGCATACTTTTTATGTCTCAGACTGCACACACTGTGATGGAGAAACTTCAAACTGCCATGCAGATCCCAAAACTTCAAAGTACTACACACACACATACACACACACTTATTTTGCTCTAATGGGCCTGCAGTGTCTCCACACATGGTAATTGCAGATTTTATCCCCCTTAAGTACCGGATGTGAGGTGGAGGAAATGCTAAATTAAGCGCTTTGCGTGTAATTTTATCAGCTACAAGCGATTAGTGTTTATTGGGAAAAAACTGCAGCTTGGAATCACAGAGCTGAGATTCCCAGTGGAAGTGTATGATACCCCAGATAGCCCATCTACAGCATAAAATACACACATGGGTAAAGAAGCTGGTTTGTGCATCTGCTCTGCGGTGCTCTTTGAGCTGTGTGCTACAGGTCAAAATTTACAAAATGAGAAAAAGACACATAAATATGGACTCAATCTGCTTATTATATCAATGGCTTATTTACAAATTAAATTATGTAACTTAACAGTGTTGTTTGTAGCAAGTATATAAAGATTCTGGAGATTCTGGGCAAGATAGACCTCCAGGGTAGTAGAGCAAAAAATATCAGATTACAATAATTGAGGATTTCAATGCTTGAATATTTTCATGATGCTTGATATTTATGGAATATAATTTTGCTGTGGTTTTGCATGCAAAGTGCCAACAAGGGCCCCTGTAATAGTTTTCAATGGGCAGTCTATTATTTATTGTTGAGGTTTTGGCATTCAGGATCTGCCTTTTTTTATACTGCTTATGTTACAGAGCGTGTGAACAAAGAAAGAAAGCAAACAAAGAAATCGCAATATACCAAATTTTTAAGAGGAGTAAAATCACGTGGGACAGGACAACATTAATAACGAGAAACTCAAGTCAACGTGAAGCTATCAGAATTGGCTCCTACTATCTAGTGAATTTTTTAAGTAACCCAGTTGAGATTCAACAACATACATTCATCCAGCAAACACATTTTGAGTGTTTTTAGAGACTGAACCGTGTTCTATATGGCTTGTTTTGTGCCAGCGAGAACAAAGATCATTAACCAGGGTTAACTGATTTTCTGACCCAACTAGAGTTCTGGCAAAAGACCTGAAAGCAGCCCAAAAAACTTGAGGCATGAGAAAAGGTAGACAGGGTTTGGTTTGTCTTTTTCTCAGGCTTATTAGATATTATCTTGTGTCTTTGCCATAACCTCCTTTCTCTTTATCTTTGCAATATTCAGGGGTTAGACAATGAAACAGAAACACCTGTCATTTTAGTGTGGAAGGTTTCATGGCTAAATTGGACCAGCCTGGTGGCCAATCTTCATTAATTGCA
>JAOVYV010000024.1:9102069-9112881 GCA_025674545.1 Hassar affinis
AATCTACAATGTAAATAGTCATGAAAATAAAGAACACGCATTGAATGAGAAGGTGTGTCCAAACTTTTGGCCTGTATTGTATATGCACTATACTCATAGACTGATACAGCCAGCTTGTATAATTCAAATAATCCTTTGGGTAGTGGTGAGAACTGAGTGGATCAGATCATCACCCAAATCCAAGCATCATCCAAAGCTGATCTAAAAATGGTTTGAACGTGTTCCCTGAGCTGTTTGATGCATCTGTTGTCCCAGGCGGTAAGCGAACGACGCTGGAGTGGAAAAGAGAATTCATGTCTGGTTAAATGGGCCGTTGCTTGTCCTGCCCTGGATCTCTGAGCTGCAACTAATACAGACATGTACAGTAGAAATGACAGACTGCTGTAAAGAGCAAATATTAATCATAAGTACAGGCTCAAATCTTCATCTTCACACTTTCACATAACATCACTCCTTTTTCTCTGAATTCTGGTAAATTTCTCAAACCTATACCTCTGATAGTGTGCAGGTTGATGCAGACGGTGGGTATTTGTTCTCAGATTAGGGAATAAGGTGGCATTTGTAGCACAGCCCAGGCAGAAAAAACTGTCAGATATTCATATCCTTTTAGGAACCCGCAACAATTTTTGCACTTTTAGTACAACTTGTCAGCTACCACTGGTCATTTCTGACCCAGACTGGACAGCAAGATGAAGCCGGTGTGTGAGACAATACTAAAGTGTATAATAGTGAGCTGCAGTAGGTGTGTGGCCTGACCGGTTGAAACATAAGCAAACTGAAACATATCTGCACTGACACATAACAGCTAACGTTTATTTTCCTGCTCTCTCCTTTCCTCAATGGCACAAACGTCAAACCCGAGCACATTTTCCCATCATTCCGCACTCCAGTGGCACAAAACGGACTGCGGAATTATGGGAAATCTGCCAGGTACAGTCTCTGAACTTGTACAGGCACAGAGAAAGAAGTGAGACAAATAGATGAATAAGTGTGTGTGCATGTACGTGTGTGTGTGTGTGTGTGTGTGTCGTTGCTTTTATAGCTGGAGAGCATCAGTGCGAGTGCTGCTGTTAGAGCCGTCGCCCCGCTGCGCTGCTGCTGAAACCCTACACACGCACACACGAGCATGTTGGGTGGGCTGCATGCTAGTGACAACGCCAGGGTCGCGACCTCCAACACCCTTTACGCCTAATCACATCTCAACAAAGCATCTCTCTCTTTATATTCATCTTTCTCTCACTTTCATTTCTCTCTGTCTCTCTCTCTCTCACTCTGAGGTCCGAGTTCTGTATGCCTTTGTTCGGCAGACACGTGCTGATACAGGAAACTTAAATAATCGTTCATGGAGAGAACCCAGGCCTGCATACGACCCGTCTAATCCCAGAAGCGTGCATGTGTCAAATTTTAATCACATTTTTTCGATTCAACAAAGGTAAATTATGAACCGTTCTGTATCTCGTAAGCTCTAAACAAGCTCTAAAACAAGTTCTATAGGAAACATCAAAACGGGGACCTCAGTGGCTTTGACCATGGTATAGTTGTTGGTGCCAGAAAGGCTGCTTTAAATATATCAGGAACTCCTGATGTCCTGGGATTTTCACACCCAATAGTCTGTAGAATTTACAAAGTACGGTGTGAAAAAGATCCAGAGTGAGCAGGAGTTCTGTGGGTGCTTCAGAAATGCCATCTTGATCAGAGAGGTAGCACTCACTAATCACCAGAGAGCTTCAAGGTAACAAGAAGGCTATGGTAATTCAGATCACTCTTTACAACAGTGGTGAGCAGAAAAGTATCTCAGAATGCACAACACACCAAATATTGATGCAGATGTACAACAAAAGCAGAAGGCCATATCGAGTTTCCACTGAGGTCAGCCAAGAATGGGAATCCAAAAAACAACACTGGCCAACACGTGACACTGGAAAAATGTCACTTGTCCATATTAATGTGAGAGCCAATGGCAAGAGAAAGTGGTAAGTTTAAAAAATGGTAAAAAAATATTCCTTTTGATGTGCTAATGCTTTAGGAAATTAGTAATGGCAGGGCTTTTCTGCAAAATCCATCTACTTTTGAACTTTTTTTATACATTCTAATAAATATTTCACTTATGATGAAGTACGAGACCGCCTTTGGACCTCGATGACAAAAAAATTTAGGAAGATTTTCTCCCTAATTTTGTCGTCTCCAATTCCCACCCATCAGTGCTTTTCCCCCCATGTCACACGACGAGCTGCCAGTAAGGGAGGGCGAAGCCATTGCGTGCTTCCTCCAAAACATGTGATGCAAGCCGCCGCCTCTTTTTGAACTGCTGCTCATGCAACTTTCGGGAACGGTGTAACACACTCTGAGGAAAGCGCTCCCACCCACCTTTTGTATGCATGAGCTGACAGACGGCCGTGACTGTACAGTGTCGCTATGATTGACAGGGGGAAGAGCGTATGCTGCCCCTCACACCCTGACAGCACGGCCAATCTTGCTCTCTGAGCTCCCGGCTATGGGCAGCTATAGCATCACCCGGATTCGAACTAGCGATCTCCAGATGATAGGGCGAATGTATTGCTGTTGCGCCACTCAGGAGCCAGATTAAATGTTTTAATACTGATTAGGATGCATTTGTTGCATAGATCTGGCAACCCTAGTCAAAACGCAGGTATGTCAGGTATATCTTCATTTTTTCAGTTTTCTTCACACGTACAAAGATAAGCTTATGTAAGACATTAAAGAGGGGGATTTGTGATATTGCTTATTTTCCATTCAGTGCTTCACGGCTTCCCTGTTTGGACGATCAGCTAAATGACTTGAAAATCTTTGTGTATATATTGTTAGACAATGAAACTGAAACACCTGTCATTTTAGACCACAATCATTTATTAGTACAGTGTAGGGCTTCCTAAGCTCTCAGAACTTCAATTAATGAAGATTTGGCCACCAGGCTGGTCCAATTTAACCATGAAACCTCCCACACTAAAATGACAGGTGTTTATATCAATACACTATCTAAATACGCGCTTTGCATTTAACAACATCGATTGGTGTTCTACCTGAGCTTAGTTAAAGCTGCTAGCTATGCCCCTGACCTTCAGTTATTTCTGTGCGTAACAGTCACCCCAAAAAAAAAAAGGTATACAACGTTTCAACATCCGGTGCAATCTGAGTCTCTATGCTAGTCAATCAGATGCTCCTTGAAACTTTGTGGCAAGCTTTGGCAAGAAAAAACATTTACATGTAAGTTGTGTAACACTTGCAGAAGCCAGCTTATATTTGCCTTGTAATTGATACTAACTCTGTCTAACAAATCCAATAACTAAGAAAAATCTCGACTTAACAGTAACTTCGAGTTGCTTCATTAAACAATTACCGGGTGAGTGGATACTGAAGTAGTCTTTAAATGGAAAGATTTTTTTGATTGTTTTTATAAAGGTGCTCTTGTGAGTCGTTTCAGATTTGGGAACAAGGTGACATTTGAAGCATAGTCCAGGAATCCAAGAACCTGGAAAGTCTGCAAAAACAACAAAAAAAAAAGAAAAGAAAAAAAAACATGGACACACACACATACACACACGCATTTCTTTTAGTATTCTTGTGACGATATAAGTTCTAACGCTAAATCAAACTCTAACCTTAATCTCAGCAACCAAAAGCTGCTTTTCCAATGTTTTTATTCTGTTAGCTATTGATGTCTTAGTGGGGATGTTGGAAACGTACCAGAATATAAAAACATGCCCACACCTACATGCACACACCTGTAGAGAAGATAAATACCAGTATACACTCACTACCGGTGTTATAGATAATATTGTTCACCAGTTCACCATCATCAGTGTGTTTCTAAGTAACACTGCTGTGTGTGTGTGAGAGTGTGAGCGTGAAAGAGAAAGAGAGAGACAGAGAGAGAGAGAGAGAGAGAAAAAGAGAGAGACGGCATACCATAAGGTTGACATATGAAGCAGTCCTTCTCCATCTGGCCAAGGTTAAGCTCTGGACTTCCTGTTTATGACTGAGAGGCCGGACTTCAACCTGTCAATCAAAAGCGCACCCCCTCTCCTCCTGTAACTGTGGTAACACTGTCCTACAGGAGCAAACGTGGACGAAGCCGATCTCTCAGAACCCCCTAAGAGACATTCAAACTTTCCTTAAGTCAGACGTCATGTTGAAATTACCCACGTGCATGTGTGTGTGTGTGTATGTGTGTGTGTGTGTGTGTGTGTGTGTGAGAGAGAGAGAGAAGGTTTGATGTGAATGTGTTTCCATTGACTTCTGTTCTGTTCAATGTTCTTCACATCATCAAAAGCCAAAAAAAATCCCCTATTCCTTTTACACACTAAGTCGTGCGCTAATCGAGGACATGGAAAAGGTGATGTTCGGTAATGGGTTCGGTTCATCGTTCCGTCACATAAACACCATTAAAAGCATCATTGATGCACCCTGGACATTCCCCAGACCACACACCCTGTTCACAATGGAGCAAATATAAATATTACGACATCTCTAAATGTGCAGTCCGCATAAGGAGCTTATATGGTTTCTTAAATAATAATAAGAGGAAGAAGATGAAGAAGAAGAAGAATTCTGTCCAATGCCAAAGCTGTCACAAGTATTTGGTGACATTGAGCCCACTGGGGCTTCCACTAACTTTTCATTCATTTATCTTCAGTATCTTAGTCAGGATCACGGTGGATCCATAACATTAAAACTGGTGAAGTGAATAACATTGATTATCTCATTACAATGGCACTTGTCAAGGGGTAACAAGGAGTGACAAGTAGCAGGAAAAGTGGGCAAGCATAAGGCTTTGAGCAACTTGTGATGGCTAGAAGACTGGGTCAGATCATCTCCAAAACAGCAGTCTCGTGGGGCGTTCCCAGTATGCAAAAGTGTTCAAGGAAGGACATCTGGTGAACTGGTAAGAGGGCTATGGGCACCCAGGGCTCACTGATATGTTTGTGGGGAGTGAAGGCTAGCCTGTCTGGTCTGATCCCCCAGAACAGCTACTGTAGCACAAACTGCTGAAAAATAATTAATGCTTGTTAAAGATATCAGAACACATGGTACATCACAGCTTGCTGCATATGGGCCTGCATAACCTAAAGTGGGCATATGAGAATAAGAACTGGACCATGGAGCAATGGAAGAAGGTGATCTGTTCTGAAGAATCACATTTTCTATTACATCATGTGGATGGCTGGGTGTGTGTCACTAAACTGGGGAAGAGATGGCACCAGGATGCGGATCAGCAAAAACAAAAGCCAGATCCATGGAGGCCCCACCTCCCAACTTACTGGACGTAAAGGATCTGCTGCTAACATCTTGGTGCCAGATACAGACACAGCACACCTTCAGAGCTTTTGTGTAGTCCATGCCTCAACAGGTCCGAGCTATTCTGGGGGCGCAAGGAGACCTACGTCATATTATTCAGGTGGTCTTAATGTTATGGCTGATCGGTGTATAATTGGCCCCAAACAAACATTTGACCTAAACCAGAACTACTAGTGGGACAAAAAAACAATGTTTTTCATTGATTCTCCAAATTCAAACCATATTGAAAACTGTAGATTCAAGAGAGCTAGTTACATGTAAAAACCTAAAATTATACAGTAGCTCAATGTTCTGTGGTCCAAGCTTCTTAGAGGCATTACAAGGCTTAGTTCTTTCTGTTTGAGGTTTTACCAAATATTAATCATGTGTGTGTGTGCAAAACCAGGGAAAATATTTTAATGTTGCTGAGATAAAAAAAAATTCCTGGCCAAGAAGCCATCTCAAGAGATACCACAAGCAATGTTAAGACCAAGAACATACTAACTACTAAAAGACTTGAACATTTATTTAGCCGACAAAAGGAAAAAGAAAAGATTTTCTATGTTTTCAATGATGAAATTTAGACCAAATTTAGAAATTGATGCCTGCAACACACTCAAAAGAAATTGGGACAGAGGCGTGTTTACCAATACCAGTATGAGACTCCACAATAGTACCTTCACATATATATGCAGATCGTCCATGCCGTGGGCACTGATGCACCCCCATGCCATCATGCAGTCCTGGGCATTTACACACTGAGATTCCAGCTGACTCCCTGAATCTTTTCATGATATAATGAACTTTAGATGCTTGTATTTAAACTGACTGATAGAAACATTGTATTTAAACTGACTGACAATTCTCTCATGAAGTTTGGCACAAAGTGATGAACCATGACCCTTTGGTGGGCGCTCCTTTCATACTCAATCATGATCATCTCACCTGTTACCAGTTCAACTGCTAATTGTGGAACCTTCCAGAACAATATTACTTGTATAACTCTGTCCCAACTTTTTTTTTTTCCGTGTACTGCAGGTGTCACATTCTATTGTTTTTTTATATCTACAAAATACAATTAGGTTTGTCACTGGAAATGTTTTCTTTGTACTTTTATCAGTTAAATAAAAGTTCAAGCAATTTACCAAATTACAGGTATCAGTTTTTATAGCATTTGTTTTAGAAAGTGTCCCAACTTTTCTGGAAATGGGCTTTGTACATAAACCCGACGCAAAGGAAGTTGACCAAGAATTGTCTTGCATGCATCTTTGCATTAATAATGTTAGTCAATGAGTCATTGCAAAGGATTTTAAAAAATTTGGCTGTTGATTGGGACTAGACTGTCCATATCGAGTCTGGGTCAAGACTAAGACTTTGGGAATTTGCGGTGGTCAATTCCGAATCTTCGGAGGAAGTAAGACCAAGTCAAGACAGAGACCTGCATTGTGGAACTTGAGGACGAGCACCCCATCCCTACCCAATAAAACATTTTAATATACTAGAGTACACAAAGTACACATATAAAACAAGGTGCCTCATTTGCTTTCCAAAAAGACTATATGTACATTTACATTTATGGCATTTAGCAGACACCCTTATCCAGAGTGACTTGCATTTATCTCATTTATACAACTGAGCAGTTGAGGGTTAAGGGCCTTGCTCAGGGGCCCAACAGTGGCAGCTTGGTGGTGCTGGGGCTTGAACCCACAACCTTCTATTCACTAACCCAACACCTTAAGCACTGAGCCACCCCTGTTCTAAAGATACTCTTAGAACCCGTGAATTTTGCTTTGCAAAAATCTAAGCAGCTTTCCTATGATAGCTAGGACCAATTGCCATGAACAGTTTTTACAACTGCATTCATTTTACTGCATAGCACTCAGATATAGTAAGGATTATTTATTATTGCACTATCTGGTGTCACCCAAATGAGGATGGGTTCCCTTTGGAGTCTGGTTCCTCTCAAGGTTTCTTCCTCTTAACATCTCAGGGAGTTTTTCCTTGCCACCTTCGCCCCTGGCTTCCTCATTAGGGGTAACATTTAGGGATCAAATTGTCTGGATTTTGTTTGTTTGTATAGCTGCTTTGCGACAATGTCCATTGTTAAAAGCACTTTAGAAATAAAATAGAATTTAACTGAATAATTTTGCTAGAGGCAGTGAAGTTGGTTGGGAACAAAGACCTTTTTTTACTTTTTTTTACTTATTTTTGTTATAGCAGTTTGCCTTGCAGACAGAAGAGGACACTAAAAATTACAAACTACAAAAAATTAAATGTGGGGTGAAAAGGCTTATAGAGGATGTTTGCTTAATGACAAGATTTGTAAGGACGTGCCTGTCTAATTAAACCTAAAAGTAACGTAAGCACTGCATCTGTCTACAGTATACAGAAATAGCTTTATGGCTTTGTTTAAGATGGTGATTTTTAGTTGCTGCCATTTTAGTCGGACGTACTGTATGTGCCTAGACCTTGCAGACATCTTAATAAAGAAGGGATACTGTTTGCAATCCAAGTAACATCATTGTTTGTCTCTTTTTACAGGGCTCCGTGGTGAGTCAGCAGTTAAAATCTGCAACGGTACACTGCTACAGAAAGAAGCACCAAGGTGCACATTTCTTTTATTCTGCTAAAAGGTTTTGCTGTTTATTTTTAAACACACACACACACACACACACACACACACACACACACACACACACACACACACAAAAACAATTTTTGCTATACTTGTGAGGACCTTCCACTGACATAATTATTACTGCAGTTAATTGATGGTATGCTTAAACTTACCTGTACACCTAATCCTAACCCTCAGTATTGAAAAGCCAGCTTTTTGGCTTTTTTATTTTTGTTTTTGGGTAAAAAAAATATCAGATATTCCTATCCATGAGGGCACATTTGATCCCCACAAAGATATAAAAAATGATCCACATACACACAGCCTACACTTCAATATGGCCCATATACAATATCTCAAACGAGTGGTTAAATATAGGTATATATTGTATTTAGGATATATATATAGGATTATACATTGGATTTCATCAAACTTCTTGTTTGGTTGTAAGATGGAGGCATCTCTATCAAAGGTGTTGCTGTGGAGTTCTACTTAAAAATCTATTTTTTATCTTGCTTAAATTTCCTCAAATACTTTTCACATTAAGTCCCCTTTGAAAGTATTGCAAAGGCTTTTGTTTTTGCTTTTGCTCTATGCTGAAGACATTGTGAGAGTAGATCCAACATTCAACGTTCTTTTCCTGATATTACTACTACTTACTACTAAATTTCATGCAGGTGGAAGGTAGCGTCATGGCATGGGCTTGCATGGTGGTTTCTGGGCTCACTAATCTTTATTGATCATATAACTCATGTTTTCGGCAACAGAATGACTTCTGAACTCAGTCATGTGGACCAGTATTTTTTTTTATCACTTGGAAGCATTGGGTGGGTTCAAACCAAAGGTAATAATAATAATAATAATACATTTTATTTAAAGGCACCTTTCTGACACTCAGGTGTCCTTGAGTGTCAGAAAGGTGCCTTTAAATAAAATGTATTATTATACAAGGTCAATCACAAATACAAAGGTGCCACATTTTAAGGTGTTTAAACCAACTAGTTGTCAATATCAGGAAACACTGAAACTTAGAACTGTCGTTCATCTTTGGATCTAAAACCAATTATCTTCAGTGTATTTAAAAATTGTTGTAAGAATTGGGCTTGGTTAAGCAGGTCAGACTCATTCTGATCATAACTTATTGACTTTATTGAGCCCACTTAAGGATTCATTAATGTGGAAATCCTGGTACATAAACCTCTAGGTAGTGGGATAAAGATGAATTGCTATTTGAATTGTCTACTGAATGGGGTGATCAAAGTGACGGAGCCTTTGAATAGTGCTCCTTTTGTAGTGCTATCTGGTTAAACCTTATGCTGCGAATGTGTGTGTGTTTGTTCCATTCTCAAACATTTGCCTCTGGGTTTGTAGAGATTTCAGGACAAAGCTGTTCATCTGACAAACTCTAGCTTTTTTTATGGCATCTAGAGTTTTCATTAAGCTATTTTAAAAGGCAAATACGGTCAGCTCTTGGATATTTAACCCTTCATTTTTAACAAAATATTCTTTAAAATGCAATATTGAGTAGATCAGCATTCACCTGTGTCTCTTCTGCTGCAACCTCTTTGTTTGTTCCCCCCCATGATGATAAGGAGGGCACCTTTATATTGTGTTAAGGCATTAATATGGTTTCTGGTGACTGAGCTTTACATACCTGCTTTTATTTCAGTATTCCTTAGGATGGTCAATGTAGCATATAATATCCATCCATCCATCCATCCATTATCTTAACTACTTATTCCTATTCAGGGTCACGGGAGAGCCGGTGTCTAGCTGGAAGCTTAGGTCACAAGGCTGGAACAACCCTAGCCTGGGTGCCAGTCCATCATAGGGCACACACACTCATGCACTCATGCACACACTCAAACACTAGGGGCACTTTAGAGACACAAATTTAACCTAACATGCATGTCTTTGGACTGTGGGAGGAAACTGGAGTACCTGGAGTAAACCCACACTGACACGGGGAGGACATGCAGACTCCTTGAAATAATTGAAAGTTAAAATGTTCATTTAAGTAGAGAAAGTAGGTCATTATATATATATACAGGGGTTAGACAATGAAACTGAAACACCTGTCATTTTAGACCACTTATTAGTATAAAATTGTAGGACAGCACGGTGGCATGGTGGGTAGCATTGTTGCCTCACATCAAGAAGGTCCTGGGTTCAATCCCAAGTAGAAGCGGTCTGGGTCCTCTCTGTGTCTCCGTGGGTTTACTCCGAGTACTCCTGTTTCCTCCTACAGTCCAAAGACATGCCAGTTATGTGAACTGAACATACATTTCCCTATTCCCAAAATTTCCACCCTTGTGCCTCAATATAACCTTGTACAACATCTCTGATGCTGAAATTATGTTAAAAATAAAAAACAAACAAAAAAAGTAAGATTTTTTAAAAAATGCAGTCGTAGGTAAAGTTGAGTGTGTGGATATAATTTTGCAGACACATCACCGAGCACCAGTATGATGTGCAAGTATAATCGAAGTGTATTATGAATCGATTTCAACCCACAGAATAAATATACAGGTTCTGTCTTCAAAACTTGCATATTACAACCCCAATTCCAATGAAGTTGGGACGTTGTGTAAAACATAAATAAAAACAGAATACAATAATTTGCAAATCCTTTTCAACCCATATTCAATTGAATACACTACAAAGACAAGATATTTAATGTAATGTTTAAATTTAATGTTGCCTGCAACACGTTCCAAAACAGTTGGGACAGGGGCGTGTTTACCCCTGTGTTACATCACCTTTCCTTTTAACAACACTCAATAAGTGTTTGGGAACTGAAGATACTAAATGTTGAAGCTTTGCAGGTGGAATTCTTTCCCATTCTTGCTTGATGTACAACTTCAGTTGCTCAACAGTCCGGGGTCTCCGTTGTCGTATTT
>JAOVYV010000024.1:9610040-9620616 GCA_025674545.1 Hassar affinis
AGGCTGGTCCAATTTAGCTATGAAACCTCCCACACTAAAATGACAGGTGTTTCAGTTTCATTGTCTAACCCCTGTATTTTAAAATAATAGTAAAAGACAGTAAGTGAGATGTTTTTCATAACCTTTTCCTAACTACGTCTGAGTACCTCCATTGGTCCATCTTCACTCTCAAAATGTATTTGTCTCGGAAGTTTATTGCGAGAAATCTCTTTGCAGTGAATTCCAATTTAAACTATGAGTTTTACTGACAAAAGTCTAGTGTGACCTCGGCTTAAGATGGAAAAATTTCACATTTCAGAGAAACAGCATGCTGCGAAGGAGTCCTCCTTCCTGTGTCTGAAAACTGAAAGCTTTACTCCTCCCATAACATCTTAAATAAACATCTTAAAAAGGTTGGATGCTTACAAACTTTTGTCCATGGAGTATACACCAAAGTATCAGGGAAATTGGCATACCAGTTAATACTTCGTAGGTCCCCCATGGGATCTTGGAGGGAACGTTGCACAGTCCTCGTGCTGATGTTCGTCGAGGCCCCAGCATTGAATTCTGATGAAATGATTCGTGCGATTAGACGCTGGTCACGTTCACCCAGAGTCTTGTACGGCCACACTGCTGTCATAAGTTCAAGGTTTTGCTGGAATTCTTGTAATGCCCTTGAAATGCCCATATGTGAAAATCCATGTGAAAAAACTTTGCTTCTACCTCCAAAATGCCGTGACCCATCTCACAAGCTTCAGCTATTAAACCGCATCGCAAAATCGTGATAACTTGCCGTTCTCATGCCGGAAACAGTTCTAGAAGCTTCCATAGATGTCTGTTGCTTCATATACGCACTGGAGGATGCAACCGATTACGTGCACACGTGGCACTGCTATGTATTTTGCAGTTTTTCTGGTTCTTCAGTGTATATTAGGGTACATTTTAAACATATGATCCTTAAGCACAGTGTAAACAGCACTTTATCACACTTTTATTTTCCATTCTCTGTATGCCAGTGAAACACAAGACACAGGACAGTGAAACCCAATCGTTGTACTGTTGTCTGCACATTCCATACATTAAATATGACCCTGCCGAGTAGCCCACACATTTATGTTACATAAACGTCTGCAGAAAACAACCACACATGCTTACTGATACAAAGGTGCAGAAGTGTAGACTAGATTTATTATGACTAAATGTGAACTTATTATGATTTGTACTTGATCTCAACCTACACCGAAGTCCAACTTACCAGTCAACTGCACATTTATTTATTTATTTTTTTAAGTAATAACATCATCAAGTGTCTATTGTTCCGCCCGTTCAGTAGTCTCCCGTTGAGAAGTGCTCTTTGATATAATTGCTTTTCAACACTTCAGTTTGGAGCGACCCTACAGATGGCTGCTGTGGGCGTTCCTCTTTCAACATCCCCGGTGTGGGCTTCGTCTCTTCAGAATGGACCACACCACATGTAAGCTGATGTCATGTAAAGCCCAGAGCGAATCGAGTATAATTACAGTATCGCACCGTCGGCTCATGGTGGGTGGTGTTTGATGATTCAGTAGAATGGTGAGCTTGTGAGGAGGATGAACATGGTAGGATGAGTCGTGCTTTGTCCTCCTCGTCTCTGGCCATGTGAGTCAGACAGCATGTTTTGAATTCACCTGTCTCAGTCTGTGCGAGCATGTTAGTCAGCTGCTTCCTCAGGTGTGTGAAGACAACGGGACTCTTTGATTCGGCACCGTTTTTATAACATTTTCTGTGCTATTTTAGTGGAGGGCTTTGGTGTGCACATCTGGACTTCACATTATAGTATGTTTCCAGTACATTAGGTCATTGACACACTGTTCATGCTGTCATGCAGTTTGTGACGCACCCGGGCTTGGGACCGGCACTTGCACCCCACAAGCCCACCCTTCAGTGGTGTGCGCTTCCACCCCACAAGCCCACCCCTCAGTGGTGTGCTCTTCCACCCCACAAGCCCACCCTTCAGTGGTGTGCGCTTCCACCCCACAAGCCCACCCCTCAATGGTGTGCGCTTCCACCCCACAAGCCCACCCCTCAGTGGCGTGCTCTTCCACCCCACAAGCCCAACCTTCAGTGGTGTGTGCTTCCACCCCACAAGCCCATCCCTCAATGGTGTGCGCTTCCACCCCACAAGCCCACCCCTCAGTGGGTTGAGCAGAGGGTTAAGGACCTTGCTCAAGGGCCCAAACTGATGGCGTGGCACAAACCCCTGACCAACCATTCACCAACCTACTGAGCCACACCTGCCCCTACAGTACTCACTGCACCCACACACCACCTAATTCCACTCCTCACCCCTTTAATGCACCCTGAGTTAGAATGGTTTATGGGGTATTAGGGTTACAGCTCAGTTTTCCTTTTTTTTGTTCTTGAACACAACAAACTGTCTAGACACTTCTTAACAGTACAGCAGTCTCTCGTACTCACAATTTAAAACAGTTTAACACACTAATGTTCTTAATTCATCCTCATGTGGTGTGTGTTAATGAACTGCAGAGTCACAACAGGTCCCTTCAGTATATGGTTACTAAATACAAAATCGCCAAGCTGTATTTCAGGGCTGTTCATTGGAGAGTCCCAAAAATAAACTGGATTTCAGTTACATAGCACTGATCAGTTGTTACTCAGGGTCTAACGTGTTGTTTTCTGATTGCAGCCGATGTTCCATTTTGCCATACGACTCCAATCTGCGTAATTATAAAGATCGTGTGGCTGAAGGTTTCCCAAACCCCGTGCTCTTGCTGATTTAAAAGCAAGTAATGGCTGGAGTGCATTAAAAGATTAAAATACCCCTTCCTCTGTTTGTTACTTCACCCGTCAAGGTAGCTAGGTAACAGAAATAAAAACCTATTTGAAATCCACAAAGCTTCATTTGGAAACCTCATTGTAGGCTGGCATGCCTCTAAAGAACCAAAGAACACACTCATTAACACACCAGCTCTTTCTGAAATATATTAAAGGTCTGTGTTTTAGGGAGGAAAAAAAAAACACCTCAAATTCCACATTGTGAAAGCTGCTAGCAGATGAATAACAAACAAGAGTTTACAATTGGACTTATTCTGACTAATGTCATTAAATACTTCAGTGGATTTAAAAGACAGCATGGAGTGGAAAACGGCTGGACATGTTCAGTATGGATGTGACAAGCATCAGACTGCTTTAAGTGCAATTCAGACGCCTTCTGTAATCCACGAATTAGCATGGCGCGGTGGATGACTCAAGTGGAAACTGTAGGTCAGCATCTTTGGTTTATGGTATCCCACTAAGAATATAACACACTGTGTCTCTGTTTCTTAGAAGTATCACGGATTGAAACTGGAGACATTGTTGTCCCACAAGATTGGTGCTAGTTCATATTATGTTTGGTTATATGTACTGTATTCAGATGTCTCAAATGCTTTGAATATTTACTAAAATGCCAAGTTTGCAATCCTCCCTCAAACTCAATGAACTTTGTTACTAATGGATAATTTCCAAACTAAACATTCAGACAGCATCTTCAAACAGACGGGGAAATTGTTACAAACAAGTCTGCTGGCCAATGTGAAGAGTATGGGTCAGAAATCAACCATCACCCCCTTTTCTTACCCCTAGAAGGCCTCTTCCTCTTCCTGGATACAAATACACAGACACTCTCTCCCATGAATGCTGTGTGTATGTGTATATGGGTCAAGGTGGAGGTCTAGGTCAGTGAGACTGGAAATGGATGTCGTCCAATGGGACGTGTCATGGAAAATACCCATCTAATGGCAAAAACAACTGTTAGCAAGACAGCAAACATGGTCCATCCTACTGGAAATGTTCAAAATCCTTTTCTCTATTTAATAAACATTGAAAAAACAGTGTATTTATTTTTATAAAGGGTAGATCATTAGGTATCACACATAATTTAGGAGCCACTATTTTCTGTGCTTTTTAAATAGTAGGGTAAGAGATATTGCCAAGGCATTTATTAAGAGAGGAAAAAGAGCTACTCTGCAAAACTCACTTGGCACCATGTCATATTGAATTTCAAATCATTTGAAGACCAGCAACTGCCACTGCATGCATGAAGAGTGCTACATTTTAGTATTTCTGACAGCTTTGACATTTTTAAGTCAAGGTACATGATTTTAAGTTTGAACTACCTTTATCACATTTAAAGTTCACAATTAACCAGATCTAAGGCTAAAAATGTTCAGCTTAAGAGCTGGCTTCCTGGCAGAGAATATAACAGTTCTGATACTTTATCACACACATATGCAATTAATTAAAAACAAAGAATTCCTTTCATTGCTTTCCCAGCAGCACAATCTGGACGAAGGCTGAGAAATATGCTAACAGCTTTGTAGGAGTTTGGCTTTTTTCCTCAGCTTGAACTAGCATAGGTCCATGGGAACAGTAAATAAAAGCCACGCATAAATGCCTCAATTGCCCTCAGGCTTCCAGACGTGCTGAGATGTGCTTCCACAGGGAAACTGTTCACCCATTTCGCCTGGACAAAGATAAAAGTATGGAATTTATACTTATCAGGAGCGAGTGCCTTAGCATGGCAATTCTGTTGCTGCAAAAGGTGATTAATAAATGTCAGGGTTTATAGTGATTGGCTTTCCTTTTCCTAAATGCATTTTTAGTGTGTATAGTAAATGTTAGAACAATTCAGACTCCTTTATGTTTCACAGTTCAGCTACAGGAACTCTTACAGCTCTTTAGCTGTTTATTTTTTGTGAGAAGAAAAGTTCCATTTAACTCGGCTATATAAATAGACCTTTTATCCTTTAAGGGTGAACCGGAACCGTGTTTTGTATATTGTGCATGACCGTGTTGTCTGCCCCGGAAGGTCTGCTTTTATCAGTGCTGTAATGTTTGAACATATTTGAGTGTTTGTGAGTGTACCTGCCCTAATTTGTTGTACTGTTGTGGGTACACATCTGGGAACTGTTATAATCTATCTAGCCAGAGGGGTCATTGGGTGCATTCGAGTTAAAACGTGATGTTCAGTATAAAATATAGGTCAGTTCTGTTGACTGAATGAACTTGCTAGGGTGTTTCCAAGCATGATTACTATGTTTTATTCCAGTGATCATTCCAGTAGTTTTTAACATGCTTGTCTCCTGAAGATAAACTTAAACTGAGTTAAACTATGCCAAGGATACTTACTCCGGCTTAAAAAATACTTTATTTCTTTCTCCTGTCTTACAGGTTTTCGTAAAATCAGTCTGGATGACCTGCGCAAAGCATACATTGTTAAGGATGTTCAGCAATACATCCTGCACAGGCTAGACCAGGAAGAGGCACTACGGCAACACCTGACCAAGGAAACGGCAGAAATGCTGAACCAGCTCCACATTAAGAGCAGTGGCTGTTTCTTATATCTGGAGCGTGTCCTGGATGGCGTGGTTGATAACTTCATCATGCTCCGTGAGATCCGTGACATACCAGGAACACTAAATGGACTCTACCTGTGGCTCTGCCAAAGACTTTTTGTCAGAAAGCAATTTGCCAAAGTGCAGCCCATCCTTAATGTCATTCTGGCCGCATGCAGGCCTTTGACAGTAAAGGAGCTGTACCATGCCGTCTGGACTAAAAACATGACCCTGACCATGGAGGAGTTTCAGAAAAAGATGGACATTCTCTCCAAACTGCTTGTGGATGGACTCGGGGGTACCAAGATTCTTTTTCACTACAGTTTTGCTGAGTGGCTTCTTGACGTTAAACACTGCACTCAGAAATACCTTTGCAATGCCGCCGAGGGTCACCGGATGATGGCTATGAGCTATACGTGTAGAGCCAAGCAGCTCAAACCTCTGGAGGTACAAGAGTTTGCTTTTCACTTGATCAACTCCAACCTGCAGATTGAACCTTTTAACCTGGCTCTGTGGATGGTGTGGAATGGCACGCCTGCAAAAGACTCTCTTTCTACTTCCATTCCCAAAGAGCAGGAGGTCTTGCAGCTTCTGGTCAAAGCCGGAGCTCACATCAGCAATGAGGATGATCATGCTTCATGCATTGTTCAACAAGCACTGGAGCGAGAAGATTCCATCCGCACTTTGCTTGATAATGGTGCCTCAGTAAACCAAAGTGACTCCAGCGGACGAACGCTACTGGCTAATGCTGCATACAGTGGCAACCTGGATGTGGTGAATCTGCTTATTTCTAGAGGTGCCAATATGGAGCTTGAGGACAACCACGGACAGACGCCTCTCACACTTGCTGCCAGACAAGGACACACCAAAGTAGTTAATTGCCTGATTGGCTGTGATGCCAACATCAACCACACAGACCATGATGGGTGGACAGCTTTAAGGTCAGCAGCTTGGGGTGGTCACTCTGAAGTGGTCTCCGCACTCCTCTATGCAGGTGCCAAGGTTGACTGTGCAGATGCAGACAGCAGAACTGCCCTGAGGGCTGCAGCATGGGGAGGTCATGAGGATATTGTCCTTAACCTTCTACAGCATGGAGCAGAAGTCAACAAGGCTGATAATGAAGGAAGGACTGCGCTCATTGCAGCAGCCTACATGGGACACAGAGAGATTGTCGAGCACCTGCTGGACCATGGTGCTGAGGTGAACCATGAGGATGTTGATGGACGGACAGCTTTATCTGTTGCAGCCCTCTGTGTCCCTGCTAGCAAAGGCCATGCCTCTGTGGTTAGTCTTCTGATTGACCGTGGTGCAGAAGTGGACCACTGTGATAAAGACTGCATGACTCCTCTACTGGTTGCTGCCTATGAAGGGCACGTAGACGTAGTAGATTTGCTTCTAGAAGGGGGAGCAGATGTTGACCATACAGACAATAATGGAAGAACACCTTTGCTTGCTGCAGCATCCATGGGACATGCTTCTGTTGTCAATACGTTGCTTTTTTGGGGTGCAGCCGTGGACAGTATTGACAGTGAAGGAAGGACTGTCCTCAGCATTGCATCTGCTCAAGGGAATGTGGAGGTGGTCAGAACTCTGCTGGACAGAGGCCTTGATGAAAATCACAGAGATGATGCTGGCTGGACACCTTTACACATGGCAGCATTTGAGGGACACAGACAGGTGTGTAATGCCCTCATTGAACAAGGTGCTCGATGCTCAGAGGTAGACAATGATGGACGTATACCCTTGATCCTGGCTGCACAGGAGGGACATTATGACTGTGTGCAAATACTTCTTGAGAATAAATCCTGCCTTGATCAGAGAGGGTATGATGGAAGAAACTCCCTCAGGGTTGCAGCTATGGAAGGACACAGGGATATTGTTGAGCTTTTACTAAGTCATGGGGCTGACATAGACTACAAAGATGCTGATGGCCGCCCAACCTTATACATACTGGCACTTGAGAACCAGCTAGGCATGGCTGAGTATTTTTTAGAGAATGGAGCAAATGTAGAGGCTAGTGATACTGAGGGTAGGACAGCCCTTCATGTTTCCTGTTGGCAAGGCCATGCAGAAATGGTAAGGTTGCTGATCAGCTACCATGCAGATGTGAATTCTTGTGACAATGAAAAGCGATCTGCTCTTCAGTCTGCTGCGTGGCAAGGTCACACTAAGGTTGTCCAATTTTTGATTGACAGTGGCACTCATGTTGATCACACTTGCAATCAGGGAGCCACTGCACTTGGCATTGCTGCTCAAGAAGGTCACATTGATGTAGTACGGTTACTTCTTGAGCATGGCGCAGATCCAAACCATGCAGATCAGTTTGGTCGCACAGCCATGAGGGTGGCAGCCAAAGGAGGTCACTCAATGATCATCAAACTTTTAGAGAAATATGGTGCCACTAGTCTGAATGGCTGCAATCCCTCACCTATACATACTATGGAGCAGAAAAACCCACTGTCAGTTACAGGAAAAATGCAATCACTTACTATCAAATCCAGTAGTTCTGGCAGCACAGGAGCAGGAGATGTTCAACCATCAGGTCGAGGTTTATCTAATGGACCTGTTCATGCTTTCAGCTCACCTTCTGAATCTCCAGACTCCACAGTGGACAGACAAAAGTCCTCCCTCTCCAATAATTCCCTGAAAAGCTCAAAAAACTCATCACTGAGGACTACGTCCTCCACCTCAACAGCCCAGACAGTGCCCATAGATAGTTTCCATGGACTTAGTTTCACAGAGCAAATCCAGCAGCACTCTCTGCCTCGAAGTCGCAGCAGGCAGTCTATAGTTTCCCCTTCTTCAACCACAAAGTCCATCGGCCCCCAGCCGGGTTCTCCTACCAGTGAATTTGACTGGAGTCAAGTGAAACCAGGTCTGAAATCCTCTAAAGGAGGAAAGAGTGGCAACGGGACAAAGTATTGCACGAGAAAGCAAGGATCTGGAGACAAGAAGAAATCTAAAAATAGCAGTGCCCTACCGCACGGTCAGGTTTCAGAATATGAAATGACCCAATTTGATAAAAGAGTTGCTCTGAACAAGCCAGTGTCCAACTTTGCAGTAAAGGATCCCCATTGCAAGATTGTGCTGGGAGGCTCCAACACTCTGGACTCTGGCCAATCACAGGAGCCATATTATATCCAACAGCAGAGCTGCGCTGAGAAGAAAAGAAACGGGATTATGACCAACCCTAACTATCACCTACAGGGAAATCAAGTCTATTTAGGGAGAGTCTCAGTTCCCAGAACTGTGCACAACAGGGGACATCAGGAAGTTCTCAACAACTATCCATTAGGGGAGTCTGAATTAAGCCTTAAACAAGCTCTGAAACTACAGATTGAAGGATCAGACCCTGGGTTTAACTACAAGAAAGAGACGCCATTATAACTGGTAAGTGGAAGCACTTAACCTAAACTTCATTTTCATTCAAATCTTAGTGCTTTCCAGACTACATTATGTAGTGCACGTTTGAAACACATCAATTTAAAAAAAATATGATGCTGAGCCATTGGCAATTTACAGAGTGATTGGTTTTTTGTCAACTATGCAACCAATAAAGTAGCTGTAATGGAATTGTGCATGTTTTTTTTTTTTTTTTTTTTTTTTTTTTCTCAAATGTACATGTTATGCCAGGAAAACCTTTTCCAACCAAATACTATCTCAAATGATTTTGTTTCAGGCATCTTAAAAACTCTCATCCAGATGTTATGGAGACTGTGCCAAAGCAGCTGTTTTCGTCGGGGAAAAGATTTATCAGGGGTTGTATCTATGAAAATTCTCAGATGGAAAGTGCTTCATCTAGAGTCAGATTTTATATGTCCTAATAATGTTGAATACAACATGAAATTATCCGAACGTGATCCCAGATCAACACTTAACTCCTGAAATGTATGCATATGATCCAAGAATCCATCGCTACTCTGCCCTCAGTGAAACACGTCAGCTAGAATAAAAAGGAGGAATTTTTTTTTTTATGTGCAAACCCAAGGGAAGTATCCTGATTGCAACATATGGCAAAAAATATGAACTGAATATCTATGTGCCTACCGATGTTACAGCCTACTCATATTCATGCACACCTTCATTTTAATTTAATGTATTGCTATTTAATAAGCCATGTATGCACTTTTTATTTTTCTGCAATGAGAAAAAAAAATTACTCATGCTCGTTTTTTTTTTTTTTTTCAGCTTTTTTCCTTAATTTTTATGGTGCTTATTTTTTAATTGTTGTTTTTTTGCATTTTTGTTGTTTTCTTTTGCATTTTATCAAGGGAAATGAGTGTTTTTGCTTGTTTATCACTTTTCTACCTGCATAAAACAAGCAAAATGGACAGCAGTGTATCAGCTGACTAGGCAAAATATCAAGAATATCACTAATCACTTCTGGAAAAAAAAACATCAAAGTCACACCGTATCTCTTTTCTCATCTTGTTGTTGTATTACAATGTCAGTCATTCAGTCAGTCAGTCAGTCAGTCAGTCAGTCTGTATTTTATAGTTACGGCAGATACAAATGACCCCCCATCATCAGTGCAGTCAATCGTATTTATTTTGAAAAAAAAAAGCCACTTTTAGTTGTCATATTTCTTCATGGTGCTATGTGCAGGTTTTATTTGCTATTACGATTATTTTTCTTTTCTTAGCTTTGTCGCCTGCGTTGTCTTATATTAAATTTATATCAGTTTATTGTAGTATTACTGATGCCCTGAGGGGCGGGGTTTATTTAACCCTGCCTTGCATTTTTATTTAGTCCCTGTGGGACCTTTTTTTTTTTTTTAAACCATTTATTATTATGTTGAATTATGTACCATAATATTTAAACATGAATATAATTTGGTGCTGTACACAAAAACGGTTTTCTGTCAAAAATTGTAGGTTCAAACCCCCTCCCTGACTATTTTTCAGACTATAAGACACCTTTTTGAGAATGTACTGTGATCTGTACAACCAGGTAACGTATGTTGTACAGAATCCAACCAGTAAATGAAGTGAATTTAGAGACATCATCATGGCAAGGATGGAAAAAATAAAGGTTTTGACCTTTCACCTAAACCACATCACTAAAGTCAGGAAGAGGAAGAGGTTTAAGGTTGATATATGAGATAAATTGACATTGCATATTTTAGCTACAGGGGTTAGACAATGTAACTGAAACACCTGTCATTTTAGAGCACAATAATTTATTAGTATGGTGTAGGGCCTCCTTTTGCGGCCAATACAGCG
>JAOVYV010000024.1:9782820-9792820 GCA_025674545.1 Hassar affinis
CAGTTGGTGTGCAATGAATCTAAAATATATGAAAGTTTAATTTTTATCATTACATTATGGAAAAGAATGAACTTTATAACAATATGCTAATTTTTTGAGAAGGACTAGTATGTGTATTTGAAAGACAAAGAGAGCGAGTGCAGAGAGAAACCAAATGACTGAATGACCCCATAATATTAGCGATACATGATCATTTGGTCCTCATAAAGGCGAAAGTGTGTCTAAGTGTGTATATTTGTGTATGTGTATTTGAGGGGGGGGCTGTAATAACAGGAATACATCACAATCTGTTTTACTGGGGACATTTGAATTGGTTCTCATAAAGAAAAAAAGTGTATGTGTGCTTATGTGTGTGCGCTTGAAAGAAAAAGAGAGCAGGAGAGCAGAGGAAAACCAGATAACTGAATGACCCCATAATATTAGCAATACATGATCATTTGGCCTATTGGGGACATCTGATCAATCCTCATAAAGAAGAAAGTTGGTCTAAGTGTGTATCTTTGTGTATGTGTATTTGGGGGGGGGGGCACCAAATGACCCTGTAATAACAGGAATACCTCATAATCTGTTTTATTGGGGACATTTTGTAAGTCCTTATTAAAATGTGTGTGTGTGTGTGTGTGTGTGTCTGAGGGCTTCTGGCATGTTTCTGAGGTCAGAGGAAGTCCTTCCATGCACAATGTATGGACATATAAACTTTAGCTGTGCTCATGCAAGTCTCTTTCATCACACGGCAAATAAAAATGATTTAAACCACAGCGCTGGTGAATGTTCCCAGATCCTCGAATCTGATTGGTCAAGAGACGCTGATTTATTTTCTATAACAGCGACTCTGCCGATTTCTTCTGCTGCAAGGCACCACAGCACTGAGTGTTTTCCTAGAACAGCATGCCCCTCATTATACACTCAACACCGATCAGTTGTAGTTATCAAATGTTATCATATATCTAAGTATATAGAAAAATTGAAACCATTTTATTATGAAAGCATGACAGCTGTGATTGTGTACATTCAGTACATCATTAAAGCCATTACTGCCTTTTACTACTACTAAGACATGACATTTACGTGTTCTGCACTGTAATGCTTTGTTCATTGAACTTGCACACCTTTGGCTATATAGGCTTTATGAATCAAACTCAAAAATCAAAACTTGTTCACGTAATACAAAAAAAAACTGGTCAAGCTCACACAGAATGTGTTTGTGTCAAGTTCTTGATTATGAAGAGAAGTCAGGGTTAATACTACACTGCACGCTCGTCCCGTATCTGTCCCCCTGCGTAACACATCTGACTGTCAGTGAGCCACACCTCTGATTGTATAACCAACTCCGGATGAAGGTAATTCCCTTTGGCCAAAAATACCATAATAAAATACACACACACACACACACCCCTCTATTTTTTATGAGGACCAACCAAATGTCCACAATAAGCCAAATTTCATATATTCTTATTATTATTGGGATATCTGGTCCACACACACACACACACACACACACCATGTTTTAATGAGGACCAACCAAATGCCCCTAGTATACTAAATTATCATGCATTCCTCTTATTATGAGGACATTTCTTTATGAGGACATTTCTTTATAAGGACTAACCACATGTATCCACTAAGCCAAATTTCATATATGCCTATTATTATTGGGACATTTGGTCCACACACACAAAGTCTCTCTCACACATGCACACACACACACTTGCACTGCTGTACTTGTGAGGACTTTCCATTGACATAATTATTACTGCAGCTAATTAATGCTAACCCTAAGTGTAAGCCTAAGTCTATCCCTAACTTTAACCTTGACCTCAGTAATGAAAAGGCAATTTTTCTTATAGGTTTTTAGCTACAACAACATTCTTTATGGGGACCAGCAAAATGTCCCCACAATGTGGGGTTAGTTATATCCATGTGGAGACATTTGGTCCTCACAAAGACATAAAAACATAGTACACACACTTTTTTCTTCATGAGGACCAACTGAATGTCCCCATTACACCAAAATATCATTTGGTCCTCACAAACAGCACTTTTTTGTTTATGAGGACCAACTAAATGGTCCTCTCTCACTCTCTCTCTCTTTCTCACACACACACACACACACACACACACACACACACACACACACCTTTTTCTTTATGAGGACCAACCACATGTACCAATTCCTGGGACTTGGTCTTCACACATAGTCTCACACACAAACACACAAAAAAAACAAACACACACTCACATTTGTACTGCTATACTTGTGAGGACTTTCACTAAAGACACTAATGTCCGAAATGAAACTTTTTGTCTCTTTGATTTTTGTATTTTTGTTAAAAGCAAACAAAAAGTCTTTCCCTAGCAAAATGTCTCCACAAGGTCAAAAATCTCAGATATTCCTATCCTCGTGGAGAAATCTGGTCCCCATAAAGACATAACACACACACACACACGGTTGTGCACCAGGTTTTTGAGGACCAACCAAATCTCCCCAAAACAGCAAAAGTATTGTTTGGTCCTCACACACAGCACTTTTTTCTTTATGAGGACCAATTAAATGGACCTCTATCTTTCTCCCTCTGTCTCTCACACACACACACACACTGACACACACCACTGGAGCACACATCATGCCGCACTGCATATATCATCCCTCTACATACACGGACAATGCCAAAGTTCCAGAGTGCGCACACATTTCTAAAGATAGACATTCTGGTTTTTACACCCTTCTGTCAAAACTTGTAATGTGAGTCAAAACAAACTCCGGATTCGGAGAACCCCAAACCCAGACAAGCACTTGTACACACTTCGTGTTTTTCATTCCTGCATGTTTTTATTGCTTTCTTTCTGTAAACGAAAGTGGTGAAGTGAGACTAAGCAGTGTGTGTGTGTGTGTGTGTGTGTGTGTGTGTGTGTGTGTGTGTGTGTGTGTGAGCCGAGCTCTGACTGGATGACAGCACTCACACCTGTTCCTGAACCATCCACCATCGACTCTTCAGCTACGGATGTCAAACAAGACGGGATGCCTTCGGGGAAGGAATTTATTTAATCTGCTTCTACGTTTATGCACGTACACCTCCACCCAAACCATCAAGGCTAGAACGGGTTATGGAAGGACACCCGGCCAGGACGTCTGTGGCTGAAAAAGGTGAATTTAAGATCTGACGCTTGCACCAGAGGTTCTATATAGCCGGAATTTTTTTATTACATGCAGCACCTTTTATTTGTGAACAGTCCATGAACAGCACTCTAATATTTCCACATGCCTGGACTCAACAGCGAGGATCAGCAAGAGGTTAGAAGCTTGGCCCAGATCGCAAAACAAGCCTAGTGTTGGTGGGGCTCAGGATCAACTGCAACAGTTCACAAACTTTCTGAGATGCCGCATTATTGGCTAAAACCTTTTATATCAAGTTTAGGAGAACAACCTGATCTGCCAGTGCAGTGCAAGCTGTAGGTTATTATGTGCCTTTACGCAACTCAGGCATGCCCCATTAGTGAAAATTACTGGCTACAGAATTTTATATTGTACCCTGATTCCAGGACTCTCAATATCTAGCTAGCTGGTGGTCATATAGTTTTTGTAAATGTTTTTTCCCTTATTATTCTGTTTTCTTTTTTATTTCACCAATATTTGGTCAGTGATATTATAATACCATGACTCCACAAATCCACATGCCACTTGGTCTGGTTGTAGCCCCACATGTCTGGATATGGAATATAAGGATTGTGTCACTAGGTGTACATTGAACTTTGGGCTAGTGGCCCCAGAACTGAAAGTCTCAGAACTCAAAGCTCCTTTTGATCCAAAACTGTTTTCGGTAAGTTGGCCTCTCTAGGAAGTGCATTACTGTAGCTTATTACGATTCATTTGCTGGACAAGTGCCACCTAGTGAATAAAGTTCAAAGCACACATCTAGTTTGACTAGCCAATATCTTGTGATGGAAAGGCTAAAACGTGTCAAAATTTCACACTTTGTATCATTCCAGCATTCTTCAGACATACACCAAATTTAGTAAAGTTTTCATTTATAGAGGGAACTACAACTAATATCTTTCATTTCTTCTTCTTTTAAAAAATGCATACAATTCAGAATAATTTTTCTATACAACAGATCAGTCTATTGCAAGCATTTTGTAATAATTAATTAATTTTCAGTTAATATTTGGTATGGGATCTTGGAGGGAACATTGCATAGTCCTCACAGTGATGTTCATTGAGGCTCCAGCATTGAATTCTGTCAGTGGTACTTGAAGTAGTGTTGCATGCCTATCGCGTGAAACGATTACGGTACACCCCTGAAATGCTCATACGCAAAAATCCAAACTTTGCTTCTACCTCTGAAATGCTTCATAATGAATTATGAATGTCGTCTTAATGTGATCAATGAGTGACATTGTGCATTAACTACAAAAAAGGAAATAGTTAGAGCTAGCATTTATTGTTGTTGTCCTCTGTTTATAAACCTTTATTTTGGCCAGAATCTCAAAACTGCACACAAGTATATCCTACCTGTTGATCAGACATTCTTGGTAATAGGATGCTGAACATTTCAAACATACTGCAAAAGTACTGCTCTGGCTGAGGACTGGTTGACATTTCCAAACGTAATTATTGTGCTTGAAAAGCTATCATGTTATCCCTTATACTTCTTCTTATAATTATTATTCTTCAAAACATTTGCGCAATTAATAAAGCCCGAGCCGCTTACCATACAGACTCAGTTCAGACCCCGCTGTGTGTGTGGTGTGCTACGAGTCAATCCGATGTATCGTTTTTATTGAATTCAAGGTTAAAAAATGAATTTCCATAGAAATGAATGGGACCACCTGCATTCACGTGACCACCCCCAGGCCACTGATGTCACAATAGACTGATCGAGACCCCCTCCTGGCTGCAGTCACATGACCATCTGCAGTCACAGGACCATTCTAATTGCCACTGATGATGTCACAATAAGCCGATTGGTCTCATAGCTTACAGCACACACACCGACAGCCCGTCGTCTCTCTCCCTCTAATGCTAAGTCTATTACTTCAAGCACTGTGTATTTCCTTCAGGAAGTCTAGAAAGTCTAGTTATATTTCTTGTCTAGTAGCTGGATTGTGTGTGTACAATTTCAGAGCTTTATGTATGTTGTTTATGTGGACATCTTGCTGGCTAATACCTAAAAAGTAGCTGCTGCTAGTTCTCCATCAATGGATGATAAGACAAAAATGAGGACCAACTGAAGGTCCCCATTACACCAAAATATTATTTGGTCCTCACAAACAGCCCTTTTTTCTTTATGAGGACCAACTAAATGTTCCTCTCTCACTTCCATTCTCTTTCTCTCTCTCTCTCTCTCTCTCTCTCTCTCACACACACACACACACACACTTTTTCCTTTATGAGGACCAACCGAAGGTCCCCATTACACCAAAATATTATTTGGTCCTAACAAACAGCACTTTTTTCTTTATGAGGACCAGGTAAATGGTCCTCTCACTCCCATTCTCTCTCTCTCTCACACACACACATCTTTTTCTTTATGAAGACCAACCACATGTACCAATTCCTGGGACTTGGTCTTCATACATAGTCTCACACACATACACACAAAAAAAACAAACACACACACACACATTTGTGCTGCTATACTTGTGAGGACTTTTATTTAACATAATAATTACTGCAGCTAATTAATGATAACCCTAACACTAAAGTCAGAAATGAAACTTTTTGTCTCTTTGATTTTTGTATTTTTGTTAAAAGCAAACAAAAAATCTTTCCCTAGCAAAATGTCTCCACAAGGACAAAAATATCAGATATTCCTATCCTCGTGGAGAAGTTTGGTCCCCATAAAGACATAAAGTAGCTGCGGCTAGTTCTCCATCAATGGACCATAAGACAAAAAATTAGCTGATGATGGTAAACAAACAAACAACACACAAGAAATGTAACAAAGTGTAATGACAGTGAAAGGTGACTATAATTCTATTAAATCTTTACTTTAAATATCATTGAAGCTGCTGCCTTGCGATGTCTGGTGCAACTTGGGAAAACAATTCACCTTGTGAAATTCGGATATTTTCTACTCTGTGTAATTCTGAAGATGATAGGCATATTTGAAATGACATTTGTTTCTCTTATACATAATTATAACACAATAATGCAACCTAAAGAAACATTAAAAAGGAGAATTTTAGTATTATAGGTTTCTATATATAGGCATCTGAATGCAACTGCTATATACAAATTTAATTTGTTTTTAACAAGGATAATACATAATATAGCATACAGAAATACAAAGGGAAAAAAAAGAACAATTTGGTCATTTCTTGGCTCTAGCAGGTGATTAGCCGAATTTGTGAAACTGGTTCCTTATCTACCGAACGTAATCTCTGCAGAAAACCTAGAAACGCTCGGCAACTTAAGAACGACGTTTCTCCAGCTTTCTGCCCCTTTTGGCTGTTTGCCAGAAATGAACTCCTAGCGAAACCTGACGGGTTTTCCTAGACCTCTAGGCATTGGTGCTAATCTTGCTTTGCAAGGGATCATGGGAAAATGGTGGATATGGCATCTGTAGCACACTGTCCAACCAGTATGGTGACTTCTATAGCGTGTGGAGTCTCTCTGTGGATCAGTAAAGCTGTATGCTGGTGTTGTATGAAGTGCTGATGCACCGATTTTGTATCTGTAGAATCAGAGGAGCTACTGGCACTGACACACACACACACACACACACACACACACTTATCAGCGGAAGAGCGAGTTCTGTGTGTGAGGGATGATGATGATGGGGGAGATGTGGGATTATTGTTCAGCTGCATCTGATAACAGTTCTCACACACACACACACACACACACACACACACACACACACACGCACGGGCAAAAAAGACTGTTGACTGACAGCTGACTGCTGTTACCCAAGGACTTCACTTAACACTTAAACTTCCTGTTTACCCAAAGGCACTATGTGTGTGTGAGTGTGTGTGTGTGTGTGTGTTCTGCAGGGGGTTCCTGTATAGCCAGCAGCTCTTCCCATAGCTTCTTAACCACCTGTGGTTTTGTTCTTCAGTACACAAACACACTGTGTGTATGTGTGTGTGTGTGTGTGTGTGTATGTGTGTGTGTGTGTACGTGTGTGTGTTTCAGCAAAGACAGGATCAAAGTAGTTATTACACTGAAAAAAATGACTAAAGATCTCCCTTTTTTCAGATCTCTCTGTCAAACACACACACACACACACACACACACACACACACACACACACACACAGACATGCACACAAAGCACTAATTGGAGCTTTTGTCCCCAGTCTGTCCACTTCCTGTGTCAGAGACCAAAAGGAATGCAGAGACAGAGACCCTGTGTTTGTGTGTGTGTGTGTGTTGCTCAGTCAGAAAGAAAGAAAGAACGAAAGAAAGAAAGAAGCGGAACAAAATAAATAAACGAATAATTAACATTCCTCTGCATGGAAAAGCATTTGTTGCTTTGTTGGAACACACAGCAGTGTTTGTGTGTGTGTGTGTGTGTGTGTGGTGTTTGTTGTGTGTCCTACTCTCTCTCTCTGTCTGTCTACCTTATGCGTTCTCTCATTTATTCTATCCATCTCTGCTTTCGCTTGTCTCCCTATTTTTTTCTCTGTCCACCTGCCTGTCTTTCTAGCTCTTCCTCGTCGTCTTTTTCCTTCCTCGCGCTTCTTTCCTCTGTCTTTCTGTCATCTTTCTTTCCTTCGCTTTTTATCACTCTTTTGAATCTGTTTCTCCTCCTATTTCTCGCTCTCGTTCTCTCACACACTTTGCCAGTCAATCTATCCAGAAGCATTATCAGTAAACCTTCGTGCGCCTGTGTTTAACCGATCGGTGATTGGCTAATTTGAGCTCCGCCCACACACCCCGCAAGACGTCAGCACAGGCACTTAACTTACGGCTCAAGAGCGCCGTTTCTCTCCCTTTTTCTGGACTTTTGCTCCTTTGTCCAGCGTAGTGCACCCGTTTTTATTTTATCTCTGGGTATATCTCTGGTTTTTCTATCTCTATCTTTCTTTACCTCTCCTGCTCTCTTGCGTCATCTCTCTTTCTCTGCCTTGTGTGGACGTCAGAGGTGGTCGGAGGTGGGTCTCGTGCTTATACGGTGCCATCGTTCAAGACTGATAACAGATACCAGATGAAGAGAAAACACAAAACACACACACACACACCACACACACATCTATAAATAGTTCCAATTCTGACCATTTGACTAAACTACCCCTCTGCACTAATCAGTGTGTGTGTCTGTGTGTGTGTGTCTTATCATAAAAGCCCCAGCTGAGTAAACAAGACACAAACGCAGTTCTGAAGTAGAGCATGGCTCTGTCCCAAATGCCAGAGTCCAAGTCTGCCTAGTCTTCTCCCTTTAACATTTGCCATTTTACTAATAAAACCAAGACCCTGTCCACAGCAATTCCCAAAAAACGAGTGAAAACGCTGTAATACGTCTTCCAGGCCAGTAGGCGGCGCTGCAACTTGGCCACTCAAATACAGGGGTTAGCCAAAGAAACTGAAACACCTGTCATTTTAGTGTGGGAGGTTTCATGGCTAAATTGGACCAGCCTGGTGGCCAATCTTCATTAATTGCACATTGCACCAGTATAAATGATAAAATGTATAAAGTGATAAAATGTATAAAGGAGTTTCTAAAGTCCGTTTGGAAAGGGCCGAAAACCGGCTGAAACTCCAGAGTTCTAAAGGAAGCGTTCACACGTACTCTAACGTGCCGACCTGCACCAGGGTTCGTCTGAACGCATCCTAACACAACGTCTGTAAGTTGAAACACACACAGGGGGAGGTAATGCATATATTGTGTAGCATATATTACCCATAATGCACTGTGTAGAATATGCTACATTAGAATGAAGTCACGAGGTTTGACTCTTGATGGCTATGATTTCTTTAAGCCTGGTTTCTACTTGAACGGGGACGCTCGTTTGCGCCGCATCGCAGACAGGGGGATCAAAGGCTTCCGGGAAATGCAGGGGTGGCTCAGTGGTTAAGGTGTTGGGTTACTGAATAGAAGGTTGGGGGTTCAAGCCCCAGCACCACCAAGCTGCCACTGACCCTTCAGCAAAGCCCTTAACCCTCAACTGCTCAGCTGTATAAATGAGACAAGTGTAAGTCACTCTGGATAAGGGTGTCTGCCAAATGCCATAAATGTAAATGTAAATGTAAATGCTGATCGGTTGGCGGATAGGCGTGTCCGATCAGTCACGTGTCAGCCAGTCGGTTCGGAGAGCAGACCAACATCATGGTCATCAAAGCATTTTTTCCCTGATTTTCTCCCTCATTTAGTCGTCTCCAATTCCCACCCGTCAGTGCTTCCCCCCATGTTACACGACGAACTGCCAGTCCGGGAGGGCGAAGCCATCACGTGCTTCCTCCGAAACACGTGACGCAAGCCACCGCCTCTTTTCGAACTGCTGCTCATGCACCGTTCGGGAGCGGTGTAACGTACTCGGAGGAAAGCGCTCCCGCCCACCTCTTGTATGCATGAGCTCACAGACGCCCGTGATTGGACAGTGTCGCTATGATTGACACGGGGCAGAGCATATGCTGCCCCTCCCACCCTGAGAGCACGGCCAATCTCGCTCTCCGAGCTCCCGGCTACACGCAGCTACAGCATCACCCGGATTCGAACTGGCCATCAAAGCATTTCTGAAATGCAAACGATAACATTTTCCGCTCGTCGCATCCGGAACGTTCTGTCTTCAGGACGTTTCAGGGAACTCCGCCAATTACAAGGAAGTATAAACACCTCTCATTGTGCGACGGCGTCCGGGCCCTCAGCAGTACAAATACTCACTATTCTACAACATGAAATAATGTTACGCTCAAAATCCCGGCTTACGAGCTCCCAGAAGTCGGAAATGACGACTGATCCCTTTCTCATGGCGCACGCTGGGTCCTAAAGCACACCCTGTTCACTACAACAAGCACTTTCCAGCAACGTAAGACGAAATACAGTATACACTGTGTC
>JAOVYV010000024.1:10077216-10090505 GCA_025674545.1 Hassar affinis
AGGATATAAACACAGTCTTGATAAACACAGAGCTGCCGACACTACTGAAAAGAAAACCCAGGCACGCAGAAAAAAAGAACGCTTTGTTAACAGTGCTTGTGCTTTATTATCGGTTATTTATAAGCTCAGGGTTTGTTCATGTTAAATAACGCAGTAAAAGAAATCCAAATACGTAAAAAAAAAAACCATTTTAAAGCAAATGAAATGCATTGTTTATATACATGCGCTATATACTGCGTATATACTGCGCTTAAAACAACAGTCAATGCTACTACGAGATTACTCAGTTCAGTGTACGTGTAAATCGTTCAACCGTTCTTAAAAACAGTTTCAAATATCTGTGATCAACTTCACTGGCAAATCAATACTCAGCTTTTATGAGCTAATTACACACAGTTAAAATGCAGCATGCTTTGTTTTTTTTGTAGTATTTGGTCGCTAGAAGAAGGCTAGAAGAAATCTGCATATTTGTAAAGCTTGGAACTGACTGGTCAGAAGCAGGAAGGCCAAAATGCAGACATGAGGTAACTGAGGTAATATTCGATTCTTCTTATGATGCACATTGTTCTTAAGAAAGCCAAAGAACAAACGACGAGAATTATACAAGGTATGTGGTTTATATTCAATATTCAGATTGTAACCAGTTCATTGTTTAAAAAAAGTAAGAATTCTGTCCACCAGACTTTTCAAACGTTCACGGAAGTGGCATCAGGTGAACACTTACTACTACGAGATGTCCGATTTTATCTCGAGATAAGCAGACGCTACCTAAATCCGGCGCATCTTAATGGCAAGGTACTTGGTATGCTTGGTATGCTTAAAAGCATCCATGATACAATAGTGTGTTTAACGGATTAGGGCTACTCACACACACACACACACACACACACACCGAGCTACATTCACAAACCCAGAAAGAAACTTAACTTATGACGTGGCGTCCTGGGAAAACCCGTCATCCTACGTCCTTTAATTGATTACCTAATTACGAACTCCTGATGTCGTTTTTAAGCAAATTGTTAATCCTTTTCAAAGAGGCCAAGAACTGGCGGTAACAAAAAACGAACAAGCAGTACCCATGGACATACTTAAAACCTTTCTAAAAACATTTTAGACGACTTAGGAATGCTAAGTTATATGACCGGTTTTGCATCTGGAGGTTCAGTCTGTGGAGAAATCTAATGCTGTTGGTTAGAACGTATGCTCTGTTTGGATTGAACTGTATACTGAAATATTTTATATCAAGTATTATATCATTTCTAGTTCTAGTTTTTGAAGGTTATATCCAAAAATTTTACATGAAATATGAAACACATCAGCAGACTGATTGTCTAGCATTTGATTTCATATGTAATCATTAGGATATCTTTGCCTTAGGACAGTGGTGTCCAAACTTATCCACAAAGGGCCAGTGTGGGTGCGGGTTTTCTTTCCAACCAAGAAGAAGCCACACACTACTGAAAGTCAATATCCATTGATTAGATCCATTGATTAAACACAGGTGGAAAGATGTGTGGCTTCTGCTTATGTTGGAAGGAAAACCTGCACCCACACTGGCCCTTCATGGATAGGATTGGACACCCCTGCCTTAGGATGTCTTTGTATACTGTATATCTATGGTATATCTGCCTTAACTCATAGTCTGGAGACATTTTACAGCTGTGATTGTTAAGCTACCTGTTAATCTACATATCATATTTTGCAAATCTCATTTTTAACGCAATACCTCTGGAGCAAAACTGGGAATCTTGATTGATCGACGACATTTGGTTTAGGGAATGTTGAGGGAAATTTTGTATATTTTATTTTTCTTTTCTTTTTTTTAGCTTTAGTCCCTACATATCTGCTGTACCATGAACTCAAAACTGATGCGATGAGGTTTGGACATGAAAAGTTTCTGACAGTGCAATCCCTGAGGTCCAGAGACACTGCAAATTAGGACACACACACACACACAAAACTATCATTACAAATGGCTCTGAGTCTAAAAAGGCTGATAGTGGTTTAAAAAAATAAGCAAGACTAATTAAAGGGCTTTCCATTAATCAGCACTGAGAGCAGTACAGAATAAAGCAAAGTGAGAGACAGAGAAAAGGAAAGAGAGAGAGAGAGACTTCTATTGAGGAGCATTGGCATTGAGGCTTATACTACAGTTAACTATAGTTGTGAAATTAACAGTGTGTGTCATTAACAGGTAGATTTCTGAGGTATGTGTGTCTTGTTCCTACCAAGCATGATCATATAAAATTATCACAAAACTTGTAACTGCTTCCCAAAAATCACATTTTCCATTATCACAATTCTGTGGTTTGAAAACAGACTGCACACTTACTTATCTAAAATCTCAGCTTTATACTGTATAAACACATTAAAACGAGGAATACATTATCATTTCTATTGTAACACCTTACACAGGGACTTGTATGAGGATGGATACATAAATGGATTTAAAATCGTGGATAGGCTGAGATATTTTTTTTTAGCCGTTTGGAAGGAGACTCCAGCGTAAGCTCTTTTGTAACAGAGGTAAAGCTGCCACTTTACCAACAAGTCTTTAAGACAGAACGCTCTGTACTTCTGTAATTTCTCTGTAACACGGCAAGCTGCATAGGTAAAAAAAGGACGGCTGGTAATAAGACCATTGGTAACGCAAAATGTAACTAATCATAGCACAAAAAGTAAGGAAATTTGTATTTGGTAGATGATTTCTTTGTCGTAACAATACTTCTGGGCAATACGTCTTATACTTTTGGAAAGCCTGTTAATTTCCCTTTTAAATGGTTTGTAAGGAAGATGCATTTGTGGGATGAGCAGTACAGCTGAGAATGTCAGTTGCACCCATGAAAAATGTGCTAAATCCTCTCCCATTGCCAAACAGCTTATTCTGCCATTGACTTGTTTGGTGTTTGGTGGACTGGATGATTGAGGTTTGAAAAAACAAGCCATATTGGCAATTTAACAATTTATTCATTTAACAAACAGGAGCCTAAATAGTGTGTGGAAGAACCACACACAGCCACAACAGCCTGGCACCTCCTCCTCATGCTAGTCACCAGCCTGGGCACACACTGCTGTGGGATGGCATCCCATTCTTCAACCAGCATTTGTCACAAGTCAGCCAACGTGGTTTTGTCAGTCACTCTGGCATGAACAGCACACCCAGAGAGGATTTGGCAAATTTTTCATGGCCACAACCCACATACTCAGCTCTGCTGCTCATCCCACAAATGCATGTTCCTTGCAAATGTGGAACCACTTAAAAGAGAAATGAACAGGCTTTATAAACGGAGAAGATGTACTGTATTGTCAAGCCTTTCTTCAAAAATATAAACAGTTGTTAGTATTGTCATGTTGCTGTTGTGCAAGAGGAACAAAACCCTTACATATGATCAGCGCCTGCTAAAAAAATGTTTTTTTTATGTGATAGTATACTGTAACAGTAGTTCACATTTTACATCTTTAAAGTAAGGATGTACCGAGGCTGAGTATATCTATTTGCCGATACTGGACTTAGCACTGTAATAATATCACATTTGTCACCAGTGGTGCGTCTTAAAATGACAGCCACATACTGCTTAATTACTGTTAAGGTTTAAGTTTCCTGAACATGATCATTTGCTAAAATGATGTGAAGAGGGCGAAAGACATGAGAAACATGAATGCCCTGGGGACGTAAGGCTTTGGGAATACAGGTTGATTTCTGTATATCTGTAATAATAACCTATAGTCGGTAGTGTCCTGCTTTAAACTTTCACTCACACATATTTTAAGATTTTCAGATGTATGTGCGTCTGTGACTGACCAGCATCATTTTCTAGTCAAAACTGAAAGCTGAAGCTACTGAGGCATTTTTTGTTTTGCCTGGGGGGGGAAGGGGGGTAATCATGCTTGTTTTTGCATTCTAAAAACAAACCAAAGTAAGGTCTACTTGTCTCCATAGTGACAACACAGCAACCAGCATCCAATAAGATAAAGGGACTGAGGAAAGCAACCAATGAAGTGAACTGCTCCTGTTTGCACTGGCCAATGAAAAATGCCTCTTATCTGCCAGAGGAATTATGTCTCTGTAGCAAAAATGTCTCCATAGCAGTGTTTAACCTGGAGACCAGTAGGAAGCTAGATTAACCAATAAGCCAATTAGATGAGCCCGTGGCAGCATGATCGGCCAAACTAAATAAAGGCACCAAAAATCATTACTGAAATATTAGTAACTGTTCACAAAAACCGTTCTCTCTCTCTCACACACACACACACATACTTGGATTGTCTTTGAGAAGCTCATTGTTCTTCCCCTGAACAGCCCCCACCCCCAAATAAGCTCTACAACCTATTGTATCTATTTTTATCCATTAGGAAATCCTAGCTACATTCCTTCGGCATTACTTTTACAAGCAAGAAAATAAACCGAGTCACAAAATACTCGAAAATCAATCCGAAAATCATGCTTCATGAGAATATAATGATATTTTCCTTAATGAATGTGATGAACGTTACTTAATCTGTGAACAGACCAGTGTAGACCGCGACGAAGAATGCAAGTTAGCAGGATATGTTATAGCATAGTGTACTGGCACTGAGAGTTGACTGACTGGCTCTAAAATATTGGCACTGTTTTGAGTTTTGTTGCTGCATAGAATCTGTGAGGTCTGCAGAAAATGACATGGTTTACACTTTTCTAATCCTGCGTTCACACTAGCGAGTGAAAAAGGAAGTTTTCCCTTCATATGGCAGCAAATGATTCAGATGTGCCATTCTGTTTCATTCCGAAGTCACACTGTGGTTGCTCGGTCAAGCCACACGTCAGCTTATATTCCTGCACAAATGTCCTTCAGTTTGTACCATACACTGCAATACAGAATCCGACAATATTATACAATAACAAGAAGAGGAAATCTGCTCTGTATTTCACCACAGTAGGTGCATAGCTACTTAAATATAAGGCGCTAATACGATGGAACATATCTAAAGTGCCCGAAAACCTAAATAAATGGGCCTTGCAATGCTAAGGAAGCATTATTCAATGGCAGCAGAATGCAAAAGCCCGTCTTTTACATGAATTGACGTGGCTAAGAGAGACTGAATGATGTGACGTTTGCCTCAATACATGAATGCAAATTAGTTCTAGCAATGGAAAGCCAAAAATTCCAGTTGATTAATCTGAGAAATTTGCCAGACCGAGGCATATAGACAGTGTAGTCTGAATATGTTGTTGAATTTTACGTCCTATTTGCATTTAGTTCCTGTGAATCTCAAAAATAATGGTAAAGAAAAGAAAAATGCAAAATAGAAATTCAGAAAATGACTATTCCTATGTTCCTATGAGCCTCACATCCAACAAAGTTGAGCTTATAATAAAAAAAAAATCAAATACATGTACAAATTAAAAAATGTTAACTGGAGAGAACCAGAAAAAAAAACCCACACTGCTCATTATAAGATTGGATTTGAGACTTATTAGAAAAGGTCCTAATAATAGCTGATCACATCTAGCTAACATTTCCACTGAAAAGTCTCAGAAACAAAAGGCGTTAAGGACTTTTTAAGGTTTAGTGGTGTTAGCATTAGTTAGGCTGATGAACACCTACTATACAATGCACCATGACTGTGCATCAGTTATAACACTGACTATAACAATGGCTTTGTGCTGCCCATAATCGAGAGGCAAGAGAGCAAAACTGGCCGTGCTCTTAGGGTGGGAGGGGCTACATACACTCTTTCTCATATCAGTTGGAACAACACTGGCCAATCATGGGCGTTTGTGGGCTGATGTATACAGAAGGTGGGAGAGAGTGCTTTCCTCCAAGTGTGCTGCACCGCTCCCGGGCATTGCATGGCCAGCAGTTCAAAAAGAGGCGGCAGCTGGTGCCACGTGTCTCAGAGGAAACACGTGAAAGCCTCGCCCTACATTTTTATCTGGAAAATGCTGGAACACCCAAATTTCCCTCTGGGATTAAAGGTGTTATCCTATAAAATTAACATTTTAAGTGGCTTTTAGCAGAACCCACATTAGATGTTCTGGATGTCTGCAGGAAAACCAGAAAAGGCAGAGAAGCAAAGAATATTATTCCTTAAACATTTTTTAAAAAATCAGAGGCTAGAAAAAATCCAAGAGAAGGAAAATGGACACTGGATAAAAACATAAAGTATACACTGTGGATACACTGGATTAAAAACGTAACAGATTTTTCCTTTTAGATCAATTCAAAGGCAACAGCATTTCCTACGAACCAGTACTCGCTGTTCTTATGTTCGAATCTTTCTTCCTCCTGGCTGCAGGTTGACATCGTTCATATTTCCTAAAGAGAAGCGATCAGGGACGAGTTCCAGCATGCCATAATCCCACGACGAACAGACGGAAGGGGGTCTGTCGATTCCAAGTGTGGGATTAAAGAGAATGAAGTATTGACTCGCAGGTCTTTTCAATTTAATTGAAAGCACTGAAGTGAGCAGTTTGGGGCTGATTTGATCCGAGGACAGTGACCACACACACACACACACACACTCACAGACACACACACACTGAGATGACTGACTGGTGAAGTGAATCCCTGCAGAGGGACAGAAAGAAAGAGACGGTCAAATAAAGAAAGAATGAATGATACACACTGGTTACAGGGTTACAGCTACAATACAGAATAACACCAATGAAAAAACAAATCAAAAGAAAGAAAGAAAGAAAAGGAAAGATAAAGATAGACAGAAGCAGAGAGAGGAAAAATAAATGTGAAGGCATCAGAAAACAAATAAAAAAAACAACAACATAAGAAAACCGGTCCCTACAGTGTGCACTGTATGTACTATATATGGGCTGCTGAAATCATAAGTGGCAGATGGAAGCCAACTGGTTCTGTTGTGTTTTGTATTCTAATGTATTCTGCTAATGAGAAAACCATGCTTAATTGTTTGCTGATTTGTTGGTTTACGTACTTAGTTATTTGGTATCTTGCAGTAGCTAGCTTTTTTTTTAGTAATTAAGAAAGAAGTCTCCAGTGCTAGAGATTTGTCAAAGGTTGTAAAATACTTGGCCCTTGCAGGTACGTTTTCCACCACAGGAAAATCTTCACGACAGAATGCTTTTTTCTTTAATGCTTTCTCTATAGCAAGCATTTTTTTAAACTGGATAATAACTTCAGAATGTTACCAGTATGCTTGTTTCAGGTCAAGCCATATCGCTCCACCCTGTCCGATTAGTTTTTATATAATAATATGCTCCCAAATGCTTCTACTATACCATCTTTTCACCTTTGCACCTTTGTCTCTGTCTTTGTCTCTCACCTTAGTGCGTCGCTTGTTGCGTTTCAACGTCGGTGTAACCGGGCAGCGCGTCTCCGTTGGCGCAGCTCTTCAGCATGCTGTGTGTGCTCGGGTCACACGTGTCGCTGTTTTTCCTATAAACGTGCCTGAACACCAACGGCACAAAGAACAGGACCAAACCCCCGACTAGAGGGGGAACGCCGGCCAGGTAAAACGCCACATGGTAATTCCCAAAGTGATCGTGAAGAAGGCCTGTGAAAGAAAGAAAGAGAGCAAGAGACACAGAAAGAGAGAGAGAGAGAGAGAGAGAGAGAGAGAGAGAGAGGATTGGGAAAAGCATGTATTGCATCACAACTTGGAAACCTTTTCCCTAAATACACCCACAGGGTCTGAAAGTATGTAGGACTATTTTATATATAGCTGTCAACAGAATACTTGGATGATGGATGGATGGAGGGAAAGAAAGAAAGAAAGAAAGAAAGAAAGACAGACAAGATTAGAAAATTCAGATAGAACATTAAAAAAAGAAACAGTAGAAAGAGAAAAGTGACAGACAAAAAAAGAATAAAGAATAGAGAAGGAAGGAGAGAAGGGACACCCTACAATGTGCACCTGCACTGTGTGTGTGTGTGTGTGTGAGTTCATAGGAAAGAGTTGATCTAACCTTTCTAAACAAAAGCATGTTTCTGATCTCATAGCCTGGACATGTCCCAAACTGCAGGTGGTAGGGACTAATCAGAACATCGAGTACCCAAATGCTCAAAGCCAAATAAGTGAACACAATATAGACACGAGAAATAATACTAACTATTAGTCAGTCTTACTAATGCTGCTAGTGTCAGTACTTTTAGAACGAGCGCAGCAACTCAGCAGGAGGTGCAGCATCAACATGGAGAGGTGCGCTGAGCTGTTAGCAGGAGGTTCAACTGGGTTGCCAAGTATCAATAAACAACAATAAAATGGGAGCCAAACTAAATGAAAAACAACCGTTTCTCAGAATGGTGACACTTTGATCCATCCATCTGTTCATCTGTCTATTTATCTTTCCGTCTCTCTTCTGGCCTGTTTGCCTATCTACCCGTCTGTCAATATGCTTGTTTAAATCTGTTCACGGATTATCAATCCCTTTATTCATCTAGCTGTTCATCTATCTTTTCAACATTCCATCCATCCATTCATTTGAACTATCTATCCACATGATCTACACTATCCATCTACAATTTCACGTCTTTCCCTTAATTCATCTTTCCAACCTTCTATCCATCCATTTGGTTATGTCCATTTTTCATTCCATTTATCCATCCTGTCTTACAGTGAATCTTTCTCTGCAACCATCTACCATTTCAATTGTCTTTCCATCTACCTATGCGTACATCTCGTCTTTCCAACGTATATTCTGTCTGTTCACTGTTTTACCCCTTTACCTTATAATGTCTCTTTTATCCAACGCTTTTCTGTCCATCCATCCATCACATTACCTACTGATCCATTTGAGTATGTTCTATCTATCTGTTCATTGTCTATCCACCTTTCTATCCAGCTTTTTACCTAACCATACTCCCATTTCATTTATTCAACCATCAACTTATTCATTCATTCTAGCTGTCTGTCCATCATTCCATCTTCTATCAACCAATTGTCATACATATCTGTCTGTCATTTTACCCAGTTGTCCCCCATCTTTATAGACACCTAGCTGTCTGTCTACCTAACTGTCTGTCCAACCATCTGTCCTACTGTACAGCATTCCATCTGCATATCCAGTGCGTCTGACAAGTTCTCAAATTAAACTGGAGCCAAACAAAACCGAAGGCCAACTATTCACAAAAAAAGCCATGCAAAATTCCCAGAAGAGCCCTTAACGCTCAATAGATTCTCTTAATGGTCCTGGAACTGAAGCAAATGTAATGCTCCAGAGCTGGCCAAAAATGTCTATTTCCACATTTGTGTGTTTGTGTGTATATGTGTGTGGGCTTGGCAACGAGAGGGTAACTGAGGACGACATCACGCCGTGCCTGGATCACAAACCCTTTTCTCATATGAACTCTGCACAATGTTTGGAGAATCAGGTCCAGACAGTGGTGGGTGGTATAACGGCTCATATAACGGTTTAAATTTCCTGTGCGATATGAGTATTTCATATACCACATAGCTGAAACAATTGCTGTAACAAATTCAGGTTCTGTTTACATCACCCAGTCCTGCCTGCTTTAGCAAGGGATTGCATAGCAGCCCCAAATATTTCTGCTTTTCAACAGGCTGATAGTTCATGAGTGTTAAGTACCAGCTAAGGATAGAGTAGAAGGGAAGGATTTGTCAGATTGTAACAAAGTGATTGTTAGGATGGTCAGAAAATTCAGAACATGGTTTTTGATCCTGAAAGGATGACTATGTTTTCTGACATTTATCCTACGTTTGACAATAACCAGGCAAACACGCACACCCAAACACATTAACAGACATTCTTTCATACATGCCTGCTCATTGTACAGTGGCCTAAGCAACTATGTCATGCTTGACCTCAAATGCACTGTAAAATCAAGGGCATTCAAGTTCCATCAATCTTTTGAGTATAAATTAGGGCTGATATTGTACCCCAAGGCATCCCCAATCTAAATGGCCAGATTGTTTGGAGAAAATCCACGCTAAAAGAGCACTAATATCTTCTGAAGGTGGTACATTTCTTACATGTGTTTCAACTGGCAAATTCTCACAAGGCATGTGATATTACTTCAAGTCCCTGGGAACCCAATGCTGGAACAGGAGGACCTGTGTTAGGAAGCTAATGTGGAAGATATGAAGGAACGACCCGGGCCCAGCAAGTGGAACAACTCAAGGTGATGTACGAATTAGAACAGAGGGCTTTACCATGAAGCAGGATTTCAGGGTTAGCGCCAGCAACCTACTGTAACCTGCTCTGAGGCAGGTTAAGTTGAAGTTAATCACACTGAGTGGGAACTAGGAATTATGGTGGCGTCACCATTCCTCGAGGACCCTGTTGAGCTTGGTGCTTGGATTGTGAAAGTGTTTTTAAAGATAGACAGAATCCTTTACAGATTCTGTAGAGAATGGATTCTGTATCTTTGCAAGCTTCTTGTGCCTTATGTTACAAATGCCACCCGCAGAAGTGATGTACTTAATGTAACGCAGAGACTGTGCAGTGTGTTGTACAAATACTGTATGCAGAGAGATTCTTGGAAGAGATGTTGCTCTTCCACTGTGAAATATACAGCTTTAGTCCATCTCCAGTGTGAGCTCAGCCCTTTTTAAAGTGCATACCCACAGAACTCGATGAGAAAAGCCTAGCTCAACTTAACAATGTGTTAACCCATGTGATATGATACCAATTAAGCCGGCATGTGAAATGCTTGGTTAAATGTAGCTGGCTGTCATAGTGAAACCCCAACGTATTTATGCTTGCTACATGATACAGCCCTCAGGTTGATTCTCCTCAGGTCTGGCTACAGGAAGCATTTGCAGTTGACAAGATCCGTCCTGTCCTGAGCTGTCCTGAACTTGAGGAAAGGGAATATATTAAGGCATTCTAGTTATGTTGCTCCACCACCCAGCCCAAAAAACCTCAAGTTTAATAGGGGTTTCCTACCTCCAGTCCTGACACCAGTCAGATGCTCTGCCCATGCTCTGCCCATGCCCAAGACTTTCTTGCCTATTTTAAGTGCTTCAGGGAGGATGAACTGGGACACAAGTGGGCATAGAACCTTTTATATGAATTATAGCTCCTCCAATGAAACTAATCCTTGCCATGAAGCAAAGGGTCCATCTGTCTCTCATACTAGAGAAACTATGGTATTTGTAAGTAATCTGTCTCCTAGCAGGACAGCTATGGAGTCTTCCCCTCAGGCTGGTTCACAGGCACCTAGGGCTGTGCTGCCTGCAACTCTACTGATGAATGGACAAAGGGTGTGTCTGTGGAAGATATTTGCAAGACCCTTTTGAAACACTGTATTGCTTGGCCATCAAGGACCCATCTGTGGCTTCTTCCTCTATATTATGTCAGGGTTGTATTAGGACAATGCCACTATGCAGAGAATGAATGCATTACCTAAATGGAAACTCTTGGTTATGCATATAACCAGTGGTCACTGAAAGACAGCAATAGCAGTCAACCCATCCAAATGAGGAGTATCCCATCCTCTTGAGTCTGGTTCCTTTCAAGTTTCTTCCTCTTATCATTTGAGGGAGTTTTTCCTTGCCACTGTCACCACCGGCTTGCTCATTAGGGATAGCTGTTGGGGACAAGGCCTATAGGCCATGTCCTGATTTCTTGTCTTTGTAAAGCTGCTTTGAGACAATGTCCATTGTTAAAAGCGCTTTAGAAATAAAGTTGAATTGAATTGAATAGATCAGTAAAGAGCAACCTGCTGAACATGTAAAGATGTGTAATTCCCTACATTGTTCCTTCCTCTTAGTGAACTGAGGACCGGTACAAAACCTAGATACATAATTTTATTGTAATTTTTCGGTTTTGACTTGGTGGCCTAGTTCTATGATTCTATAATTCTAGTATCTACACTATATGGTCAAAAGTATGTGAACATCTGACAATAACGCCGATATGAGTGTTTTCCTGAAACTGTCACAAAGTTGTAAGCATACAACTATCTATTCTGTGACATTGAAATTTTCCTTCACTTGAACTAAGGGGCCCAAATCTGTTCCAGCATAACAATGCCCCTGTGCACAGAGTAAGATTCATACAAATATAGTTTACCATGGTTAGTGTGGAAGAACTCAAATAGCCTGCACAGAGCCCTGACCTCAGGGCTACTGAACATCTCTGGGATGAACTGGAACACCAAATTTTCACCAGACCTTCTTTTTGGGCATCAGTGGCCAAACTCTTATGCTCCTGTGGCTGGGTGGTCACATCCCCACAGCCACAGTCCAAAATTTAGTCGAAAGCCTCAGAAGAAGCCTACTCAATATTAATGCCCATGTTTTTGTAATGGGATGTTTAAAACTCAGGTGTGCACATACTGGTGATATAGTGCATATTTCCCTCATGTTGTTTCTAGGGTTTCTGATTTTGACCTTCATTCCAGTCTTTCAGTACCTAGATTCCCAAGGCTTATGGTTAGTTTCTGGTTTTAAGCAAGTGCCCGGATTCCCAAGTTGCTTGCTTACTGATGGTTCCTAGACTTCTGGTTTCTAGTGACCTTGCTTTGCTAGTGTTTATGTGCTAGGTTTATTTTCCTGTTGTGTTATGGTTATAAACCCACAACAAATTACCTATAGAAGATCTTATGAATACTAATGATGACTGGAATATGAATTTCCTGTTTGAAGGAATGATGTGAAACCTGTCAGTACTCACCTGCAATTGGAGGGCCTGCTGTCATTGGAATAGCCATGAGGCCCAACAGGTAACCAATGGCTTGCGAAGCCTGCATGGGCCCTACCAGCTCAAAAGCAATGGGGGCCATTATGGTGATGAAGCAGCCGTCACACAGGCCCATGAACACACACACCACCATCAGGCCCTCGAGCACACGGCACTGCAGGATCATCATCGACATCAGGCCTAGAGTCATGAACGAGGCCACCTACACACCCAAACAAAAAGTACATTTTTTTTTAAGTAAATGAGAAAAAAATAGACACAAGTGTATGAATGTTAAATAGTTAAAGCAATGAAATACAAAATAAAACAGACATACTGTATGTACACACACTCCAGCTGCTCCACAATACCTGCAAGTATATTTTCTTGACTCCAGCAATGAGGTCTCCCACTTTGCCAAAAAGCAGTCGTCCTGCTCCCGAGGATGCCCCGATACACACCAACAGCACCCATTCCTTCTGTGTGTCCCCAAACTCCTCCTTCACAAAGTTTATCTATCACAAATAAACACAAACGTATTTCTTTATTTCTTTATACTTAATAATTTAGTCTTAGCACACACAAAGTATTTTTTTTAAAGTACAAGATTATACATGTTAGTCAGTCAGTCAGTCAGTCAGTCATTTTCTGTACCGCTTATTCCCAGTTACGGGGTCACGGGGGAGCCGGTGCC
>JAOVYV010000024.1:10226002-10240535 GCA_025674545.1 Hassar affinis
TTGCCACTTGGTGAACTTGTAGTTGAATATTGTATAAATTGTTGAAAAGAGTGATCTAAATCACTGGTTTGTTTGCCCCTTGGTGAACTTGTAGTTGAATATTGTATAAATTGTTGAAAAGAGTGATCTAAATCACTTGTTTGTTTGCCACTTGGTGAACTTGTAGTTGAATATTGTATAAATTGTTGAAAAGAGTGATCTAAATCACTGGTTTGTTTGCCACTTGGTGAACTTGTAGTTGAATATTGTATAAATTGTTGAAAAGAGTGATCTAAATCACTGGTTTGTTTGCCACTTGGTGAACTTGTAGTTGAATATTGTATAAATTGTTGAAAAGAGTGATCTAAATCACTGGTTTGTTTGCCACTTGTAGTTTGAACAGGACATTAAATACAACTTAAACAAATTAAATACAACTAAAATACATTAGAATACTGTATAATTAATCATGCATGAGTAATATAGAAAATATAGAAAAAATGAAATAAATGAACTCTAAATAACCTCATAGACTTATATAAAACAGAGTAATGTGTCATTTTAACTGTAGGTCAGAGAATATGGTTATTATAAGTAATCATGATGCATTTAGAGTTTAACACATTTTTTTATATTTTTAAAGCATCTGTCATGGTTATGATTACAGGAACAGGATGCATCTGTTCTCTAACTCACACTGTGCCACCTGCGCTTTCTTTCTCGGAACACAAAAATCAAAAACAACCAGAGATCACTGCAGGAAACCTGTTCATGATTAGTGTCAAAAGATGGAATCAAAAAGACGGTGTCTTCATATTTGTTTTTTTTATTGTTAAAATCGTATTCATCACGTTGATTTTTGTGAGCAATTCTAAAAGAGCAAGTAGCAAGAGGAACCATGAGATTAAGGAGGGCTTTGCAGAGACTGTAAAGAGGTAGAGGCATTTATTGACCATTTGGCATATTCAAGTGTTGGAACTTACAACCAATTCAAGTGCTGGAAAAAAAAACCCAGTCTGATTTTTCATCTTGGAATGGATGATTGTCATGTTTTTGTATTTCCAATGTGCGAGATAATTCTTTACTTCAGTATTTCCACATCTTTTTACTTTCATAGCCAAACGGTAGTTTTACACTCTATCTATCTGAACCCATCAAGCTCCCAAGTACACGGTAAATGTATTCATGTTAATTACATCCTAACAACAGTAGAATTGTTTACAATTGTTCCTACGTCATGCCTGAAATATATACAATACATACATGTGTCCCAAATTCAAGGGCCACTGTGGTACACTGGCTGATGACAACGGCTGAAGCTGAAGTGTTTTCAAACCTTAAAGAGAATCAATCCAGCAAAACGCAATGAGACTGGATGGCTTGAAGGTGCTGACCATGCTTTCAAAAACACTTTGCTGCTTTGAAAGAAAGATGAGCAAATTTTCATTACAAGTGAGCAAGTGAGTCCCCGACAGTTTATAATTTCATTTATTTATTTTTAATTAAAGGTTTTTTCATTGCATATTTTCAGCTACAGTGCCACTGTTCTTTATTCTGGATTTGCTACACCTAAATAAAATGTTTTCTGATGAAGACTGAATCAAATTATTGTGAGAGTCAAGACTTTAATCAGTTTTATCTGATGGTAAAGCATCTCACTCTCCCTCTCTCTCCCACTCTCTCTCTTGCATGCTCTCTTTTTATATTCAAATGTAAGAGCAAACTGACAGAAGGCAGATTATCTGATGATGGCCAGTTTTTTTTTTTCAGTCATGTCGAGCTGAAATAATTTTATTCAAGAAGACTTTTACATTGAACTGTGCACAAATACTGTACACTACGCAGCTTAAGGAGAAATCTGTGTTATGTTGCCATCTGCTGGTTACTGGTCATATTACTACATTAGGTGACAAATTATTTAAAAAATCAAGTTAGATTATTAGTTAGATACTAGTTGAACAGGTCATCCATTAGCAACTAGTGTGATCATAAAGGTGAGCAATATACTTCTGGTGTTTCCTTCATACCCGAGCGTACCTGTCTCTTAGTGTTTATCTGCCTTTTGCTCGCTAATTTCATCCTCCCTGCTTCCTGGGTGCAAGAGAGTATACTGGGAGAGGAATTTAGTACCATTTCAATAGTCTCAGTGCAAGGAGTGCAGGGACTTAAACTGTTAAAAGAAGGATAGAAATGTTTTAGAAACTTGAGAGAATACTGTCCCCAGTTTAGCCTGGCAGCATAAACGTTTTCTTTTCTAAGGTCCTCAGATCTATCCATACATGTTTCAGTTTGGCCAGTAACTTCTGTGTTTCCTGATGGATATTTAAGAGGAAATTTGTGAATCAAGCTTTTCAGTACACAGAACTCCCACAAATCTCCTTGTGTGTATCCACTTTTGCCAGGTATGATGAATCTTAGACTTTTGGTTTGACTGTGCATTATTCTCAGTTGTATTAAATCTTTATTTCCAAGTTAGTCATGTGTTACTCCATAGCTCATTAATTCTTGAGTTTCCAGTATAAATGACTTTGTGTTTGTAACTCACATTGCTTTACTCAGTGTATTGTTACATTTGTTACCGTTGCACTCTAGCAGGCCTTATATTGCTGACTTTTACAAAAGAACTGTTCTGACATGATCAAGAAATTACCTAGATGTGTACATACAGCACATATAAAAGTGAAAGGATTGGGTTCATTTTGACAGTTTTGAGGTTAAACAATCTAAGCACTGACTTGTAAATTAAAAACTTAATCCACATCTAAACACACTATGGGATGATAGAGGGCTCACTTGACTTGTTTCTCCATACCATTTTATTATTCTGTCTTTCAGTTTAAATTCAGTTAAGAGCGATCAGTATTTACAGCATTAAACCTCCCAGAAATCAATATGTAATTAATTATTAGGAAGAGAAAATAATGTAATGAAACTTTATCATTAACCTTATCAAAGCTTCTCATCTCACAATGCCTTCATTTCTGAGAAAATTACTTGTGCACGTCTTAAAGTGCTGATATTTTAATTAGCTGCTGTTCACATTATCTATCCACTAGGTGTGAAAGGCTAGGGTTTGGAGTTTATTCCTAGTCATGCAGTACTGAGCAAGCCTTGTGGAAATGTAGATGGAACAGTTATATATGATTTTGGAAAGTATGACATGAGCTTGATGTGGCAGCCTCATGGAAAGCTTTACAGTGGATTGGTCACATCAATATGGCAAGTGGAGACACATACTACAGTAAGAGTCTCGAGGGATATATTGAAATAACAAAGGATAATTGCCTCAAGGTGTCTGGCCTGACTGTAGAACACACAGCCAAGTATTACTCTGCCCAAAGACACAGTGACATCTTGTCTTTCTTCCATTATCTCAATGTTTGGGGTTATAACTGGTATCATGAATACAGGAGGCAGGCAATGTTAAAATAAGTTCTATCAATATTATGGTATAAAGGTAGGGAAAACAATTCTATGAATAGCAGTGTGTGCAGCTGGGAGGCCTGGTATAGTGCACAGATTCTGGTTAGACCCATGCATTCTTGGTTTGGATTTCCTAGCTGCTGTTGGGGAGCCATTTTGTATATTAGGGAGAGACTTAAAGCTGGTGGCTGGTGGGGATGGCTTGCAACAACATAGCAGTGAAGAGCCAATGCTCCCTGGCATTCATGCCCTGGTCTCCCTCAAGTAAAGCTGTTACTCCTGGAGGAGCTGAACACACAGCTCCAGGGGTGGCTGGTGGAGCCCAGGTCAAGATCACAACAGCTGAACATGCAGCACTAGTGTCATTGGAAGAGTCCCTGGAGGCCTTGGGCATGGATATGGATATTATGGAGCATGAGGACTTCCTCAACTAAGAAAGTAAGACTGTGAGCCTGGGAGCATTTGGGGCCAAGATGCATGGTGCAGGGTCAGGATGGTAGGGCCAGGTACAGCCTGAGGCTCAGAAGCAGCTTCGTCATAGGAGGCAGATGTGTTTATGAGTTCAGAAATTTTGTTATGGACTAGAGTTTGCTGTGCTGTGTTGTGTTGGGGGGGCTATGTGGCATTAGCCAATAGAGCTACAGAGTGGATTAGATGGACCATTCTTTAAGGGCAGAGTTATCCATGGCTCCCAGCATTCTTTCACAGGTGGGTCTGTTGTGTGTGCACCTACCATGAATAAAATGTCTGTGTGCACATGTGCACAATTATCTATCACAATACCAACTTCAGATCACAGAAATAAATATCTTTCTATTGTTTCTTGCTTTAATGTTCTCTTTTTCCTAACACTTACCTTAACACTTTTTATTACCCCAAAAGGAAACCAGGGAACCATAAAATTTACTCACACCAACTCAGGACAGGCAGGATGTATCCCTATGTGATGACATTCAAATGAGCCCTCCTTCCTGCTGAGACAGTGTCAAACAAATATAAGGAGCATGGTTTTCCTGGTAAAGTTAAGATCACAGGGTCTAACGAATTATCAGAGAATCTACAGACCCCCTCAACTGATTGTACTATCGAGAATAACCCAGGCTTAGCTTTACTCCAGGAATGATAAAACCCCAGGATCACTGATACACCGTACTCAGAAAGACCAACGGTGCCCCCTAGTGTCCAGAAAGGGAAGGAGGACCAAGTGCATAGGGAACAAGTAAATGTCTTACTCCTAAATCAGTTTTCGTATTATGAACAGTCTCCCATTGCTGATTTGCTGTGGCTCCTACCAGTAATGGGATTTCTTTCTTTTCTGCCTAAGGTTGTGACAGGAAGTTACTATTTAAGGATGGCTCAGAGCAGCTCATGAACATGCGAGTGTGAATGATTTTTTTCCCCTTTATGACTCATTAATCATGTGTTTTTGCAAGATTATTAACTGATTCATGTAGTCAATACATGTGGCCTGAGTAAATGTAAATGTGCTGGATATGTTTTCTATACATACACATACTTCATTTCCTCTGAGCGTTTCTCACACAGGTACACGATGGAGTTAAGCTGCTTTAAGATGGCATTGTGGTCTGGAGTACTATGGCTCAACAGCGTTTTAAGAAGTGAAGCCGAATCTCAGCTGCGTCTGCTGTTGTGTCGTCTCTGTAGGAGGTGATGCAGATGGAGGCACAGCTTGGAGGTCACCTCATTGACGCGCCACAGCTACCATAACCTGCACCTCTCCATCCAAGACCAGGCACTGGCCCAGTGGAGGTGCAAGCTGCTCACTGCCTACCAGGTAGGAATAATGCATGTAATGGTACCAAATTAACCGTATAGACTGTACAGTTTCAGGTGTACAAGTATTTGTTATTTTTTAACTATAAACAAATAGTCTCCTCCCCTCTTTTTCCCTCATCTCTGTAACTTATAGACCAATAATGGCTCTACAAAGCATTACTAGGAACCTTTCTCTTGCTCTCCCTCTCATTATAGCTTTCCTTATATTTTATTTTCCTCATCTCACAAATCTGTCTCATACTCTGACCCTGTTATTACACTTATTTATCCTTCAAAAGGCCACTGCCTGAGTTTGATCATTGGCTCCGAGAGTGTAGCAGATTTCCCAATTGGTGCCTCATTTAAAATGGCCCTTGATACGTCACTCCAGCCAGCATCAGGGTTTTTAATGCTGTGCCGTTCTGCACTGATGAGCCTTCTAATGGGATATTTCTTTGATTCAGCTTCAATTTCTGAACATGTGGCGATGGAGCCCAACTCCATCACAGAGCGATAAGCCAAACTGCAAATCTCGCCATAGTGCAGATGCACAGACATACAATAAGTGCTAACTGAAGACTTTCAATCACATAATGATACAGAATGATAGGGAGAATGATAGAACAGATACTGAGATAAAAATTAGAAAGCAGACAGACAGATATTAGCTCATATGAGGACCTGGGTGGGAGGATAGATGTAGTTAACATGATGGAAATGATGAAATGAAATGCTTGATAACCAGGAGACAGAATAAACTGAAGTAAAGGCCACAAAACTGAGAAAAGAACATAAAACATTAAAAAAGTGGATCCTTCTGAGATACCAAGATCTAGAGATACCGTGTCTCTAGATCTCTGACATTATCTGACATTATTCGAGCGCTGTCCGTAATGACAGCAATGCTGCGATTAGCTTTTTCAAGCTCCCACTCCGAAGCAGCAGATTTCCTCGGCTATGTTTAGCCCGGCCTGTGACTCAAAAAGAGGGCAAGTTTGGAGTACGGAACTCACCATTTCCCATTCTATGGTGATCACATGTGCTGTTATAACACTGTGGTTATTGCTACACTGTCTGCCTCTTTCAAAGTTTGCATCACTTTTTTTGAAGCTGCTAGGCTGTTAATGAGGCTGAAAATTGTGGTATATGAGAGCATGGCATATGATATGCTAGTGAGCTGGGGCCCTCTGCTGTTCAAAAACTGCTATTAAAGCATTAGATGGCATTATATACAGATTGCATTGTCATATTTTTGCTTTGCGATGCATCATGACAATGTATCCTTACACCACTATTATACATACACAAATACAGTTGAAATATTCAGATATTTGTGCATCATTAGTAATCATTAGCAAAATAGTCTCACACATGGCTGATTAATGACAAATTATGTATATGTGTACTTTCAAAGAGTGTACTGTCCTGAAAGAGAGCAAAGCACTGCAGAGCTGTGGGTGCAAGTCTAGTAAATATTTATTCCAATTAATTAAAACTTAAATTAATGAGTATAAACATGCCAACATGTAAACATTACAAAGTGAAGTGGTGAAGTTCAGTTTCAGAATATTTGAATCTTAAAGAGCAGGATTTATATTTTTAGATTCATATTTTTGTTTCATACAAAATGTTCATATCATTAATAAAGCCCTGTTTGGAAAGGTATCTGCTTTTAACTGAGCTTTTTTTTCCAAGCAGGATGAATCTTCTTCACTGAAGTCTCTCTTTGCTTCTTCTTCTTCTTGTTCTGCTATAAACTTTCCTTCTTTGCTGTACATCCTTCCTTCCTTGCTGTAATCTGTGTGATGCTTTCTTGCTTTTTTATCTTTGCTTTCTATCTTTCGCTGTTCAATCAGTAGTTGTTCCTAAAGTTTTATTAGACTTTCGGTTTCACTCGGATAGCTAAATATCAGTCTAGCTACAGTTCCACTGTAACATCTGTAGCAAAAAGCAGTGGAAACATTTTCATGTTCATGGATGGTGTGAAAGCCCCGAGGGCATGGCAAGGGAGGGGCTGGATCACAAAGTTTAGCCAATCAGAACAAAGCTAATTACATATTCAAATGCTTAAAGCACAGCCCCCAAATGAGCCTGTTATATACTGTGGGGGTTTCATACTATTGTAAACTTTTGTAGAAAGGTTTTTGTAGAAGTTCCAGTCTTACCAAAACTTGGGCCATAGGTTAGTTTAGCTGGCGAAAAGGTAGCTAGGCGAATGGGCACATAAGGAGGAAGACTTACTCTTGAATTCAGTGGAACAATTCTTTCTTTTAATAAATCTCAAGTGTGTCATGTCACTATTCAAGGCTGCTAGAGAGACATCAGCACAACACTGCCCTCTCACCCATTCACGCAGTCACACATTTGCACCTGTGCGCCCTCTCAAACTCTTCCCTCTTCTACGTAAACAGCTCAACAGTATACGGCATTGAAAGATAAAATTTCTCTGAACATTATTCTGAATACTTATCAGAAATAATATAAACTTTAACATCGAAATATAATACAATTTATAATTACTGCTCTTACATATACTCCCTTACCCAAGAAGAAATGTCCTCATTTCTGTAGTTGGTGGTGGTGCAAAAGAAATAACGCACAAAACATAAGGAGTGTAAACAAGAACAACAAAAGAACAAAACAGGCAGGCCGAATAAACACCATTCAACTAGCTGGAAATTACACCAGTAAAACAATGACAATGCCCTGATAGGGAAGCTGGGGAATAACGGGGGGAATTGCTATGGGAGAGGCTGACTGGTAAATGCTGGGCCTATTGGGCCACAAAGGACAGAGCAACCGGCTAGGCAAGGTGACAGAACTGGGTTGTGGGGCATGACTGTTTGTGTTGTGTGTGTTAGGGACAAATGTTGTAGTGAAGCACTTTGGGTTCACTCAGCAGGCGGACCAGATCAAGAACCCAGAAAGTCACAGGAAAGGTATGACCCCGAGGTGAAATCGCATCCAAGACCTCAAAAGGTCCAATCCAGCGTGGAGCAAGTTTGTTGTTGCGGTAAGCTGGATCATCCACCAGGACCAAGTCACCAGGTTTGTAGGGACTGTACTTGAGGCACTGATCACAGTATTTTTGCTGACGTTCTTGAGCTTGGTCCCTGAAGGCCGTGGCCGATTCATAGGTTTGCTTAAGCTGAGTGCGCAAGGAGACAGAATACATGGTTGGGGTGAGAGCCATCCCAGAGGATGTAGAATCAGGGGCATTAAGCAAAGTGTCCAAAGGGATGAATGCCTCATGGAACAGCTAGGAAGAAAGGTATGAAACCTGTACTGGCGTGAACTATGGTGTAAAGGCCAGCATGATCTGTGGTAGATGATTGTCCCACTCAAGTCCTTGGTCAAATACGTACTTGGCCAGCTCTTCTTTAAGGTTCCGGTTGTATCGCTCAACTGCTCCATCACATTGGGCATGGTATGGCGATGTTCTGAATTTGTGGATTGACACGAGACTGCATAGGTGCTTTATGAGGTCAGATTCAAATTGCCATCCCTGATCAGAATGCAGGGCCTTAGGAACACCATGCTGGGGAATGAAATGTTCAAAAATGCAGCAAGCTACAGCAACAGCTGTTTGAGTTTGTAAAGGATAGAGGTTGACATACTTTGTATAGAGATCCATTAGAACCAGCACATAGCGGTTGCCTTTGGTGGAAATTGGCAGTTCTGTGATATCTGCTGCTACAATTTCCATGGGCCGACTAGGTGAAATAAAAATTAGTGGGGCCTGAGGCCGAGGCACTGGGGAACGCCATGACTGACAGACAGCACACTCGCAGCAGTGCTGAGAGATATCTGAAGACATATAAGGCCAGTAAAAGGAGTGCAGTGCCCTGTCCAACATTTTTACATGTCCTGCTGCTGGGTGTCCATGTTCATGGTGCAGCACTTGTGGAATCAATGAACGAGGGATAACCACCTGTTTAGTAGTAGAACGAGACAGCAGGTGGTACATTTGTACAAGAGGCCATTGCACATTCCAAGGTGGATGGCAACCACATGCTAGCCAGTCCAGGACCACTGCAATGTCAGGATCATTCCGCTGTTGTACAGGTAGGTCCCAATCTGTCTGAATGTTAACCAAGTTTGTTGATATGTGACACGAGTCTGATTTCCCAGCATGGCAGTCCAGGCCTTTAGACGGAACCTGGTGGGAGCAATCTGTGGCCATCTGAGTTGCTCTTGAAGCCATGAGTGGCTTAGGGGTCGCTAAGGAACGTTCAGTCGAGGGGTCAGGAGGACGCGAGATATGGCGTCCGCATTAAGATGTTTAGTGCCAACACGATGCACTATTGTCCAGTCCATGTTATTACTTACCTAATAACATAATGGCAGAACAAGTGGCAGAGGCATTTACACTTGGATACAAAATGAGTAGGAGATTTGGGAGGATGATAGATTAACAGCAGCAGTAAAGGAACAGGAGAGATGACTTTCATATATATTCAAATGTGACGTTGTGAAAAGTCAACTCTTTGACCATAAAACTCTCCTGGAAAACTGCCACTAGACCTCCTCCTTTCCCAGTAAGCCGTGGCTTGGAAATGAAGGTGAAACCAGTGGGCACTAGCATATTTAGGTGAAGATAGTCTCCAACCTGTTGCCAGGTTTCAGTTAACAAAAGCATGTCCATTTTTTTATGGATGATCAGGTCATAGATGAGTGATACCTTATTAGTAATGGAGCAAGAGTTCAGAAGACCTATTCTGGAGGGAGAAGCAGACAGCCCCCTAGGAGATGAGATTTTCCGTTTTCCCAAGAAGGTGAAGATGACCAAAGTTTATTCCTCTGGCATGTTTATGATTAACAGTCCTTTTGTGAGCCCAGATGACAGGAATGGGACAGTCAGTAGCACAGTGTGCAGTCGGGGAGCGTGAGGACCGGTGGATGTATCTGGGACGGCGCACAATTCGACAGAACGACATAAATTGAATGTGGACAGGTCAAGGTGCGTCTGAGTGCTTAAACTTTTCAGTTCCGCGATGGAATAAGCGAACATAGCAGAAAGCAAGCAAATCCACACAGACCAGCAACAGATAGCACAGATACAGAAACAGAGGGTCTGACAGATACCGGGGAAGAATATTTCTCGAGTCCGGAAAAAAAACACGACATAGTACAAGCTCCAAACTACTCACCACATTAGCCATCCCAGAAGTCTCATAACCCAAATAGTAAGTGCAGGAAAGTAACTAAAACTACTCAGCACAAACAATTTTACTGACAAGAACTTAGCAAGAAGTGGAGACTTACCGCGGTTGAAGTCGATGGGGTAAGGGAGAGAAGGAGAGGGGGTAGTAAGCAATGAGGCTACTCGGGTGTCAACTCTGCAAAGATGCATCACAATGACGAGTTGTGTGAAAAAAAAAAATTCAAAGTTCAGGAGGGTAGGGGAAAAAAATACAATAAACTTTGAGGCCAACAATGAGGCCAGTGAGAAGAGGCAGCACAAACGCGCTCTACGTAGTCTCAACTAAAACCGGAAAATGAGATGGAGGATCTCTGTGTTGTGGAGGTGAGGAGCGATCCCTGGCTGGTCGACACTCTCTGGTAGATGGATATGAAAATGCAACACAGCAGTCTATGCAGTTGAGACAAGGAAGGTCCTCCCGGTTCATATAGTGTCTGGTCATCATAATGCAGGATGGATCCATACCATGTGCACAGGCTGGCGGGCCATGATAGAAGTGAGCCACCTCGACATGCAAGTCTACATATATATATATATAAATTCACGTTTGTGCATGGTAAAAGTGGATAATATTATACATTGGATGTTGGATGCTCCTAAATTGATACCTCCTAGCATCATTATTTCACTTGCTAATTTGTTAGTGGCTGTGTTTTTCATTTCAAAATAAGTTAAGTACACTTAAAAATATATATTTGCATTTATTTTTCATTTACAGTAAGCTTGCATTGGTATAGTTTGTGTAGAATATGCTAAATTCAGTTGATTGTAATGTCCTTCCCCACCAAATTTAACAAATGGCTATAGGATTGTTTATTTTGGAGGACGCATATGTCACAGAGTACCATTTAAAACTCACTTACTCATTTTTGGTGCTGTTTTTCATGAAATATATTTTACATCAAAACAAAATAGTTTTTAATTTTTTTTTGTTTGCTTCAATAATCATAGCATTTGTTTAGCACTTGCTAAATTCAGTCATGGAAATTGTGATCTTTGATGCATATATTTATTCTCATGCCTCTTATCAATTTGCTCACTTTGTCCTATCTTTCTTCTTGTAGTGAAGCAGATCCAGCCAGCACTCCACTGCCGGCAGCTTCCCCTCCCCCTACCGCTGAGTCACTCCAACAGCCTTCAGCCATCACACCTCACATCTAGTGTTGATGACATATCAAAACAGCCCCTCTGATACCTTCCAGCTATTCTTCAATAAAGATGTGATTCACACATTGTGCTGCAATACCAACAAGTATGCAGCACGGAGGACTGCAGAAGGTATTCATAGGCAGTTGACAGATGTAAATGCTGAGGAAATACTCAGATTTCTTGGCATCATCATTTACCTCGGCCTGGTGAAGCCTTCAGCTGCGAGGGACATGTGGAGGAAGGACCATTTGCACAGCCATTTCCTTTTTCTGTAATGCCTGGGTACCAATATGAAGCCATCAGTGCCTACCTGCACTTGAGTTACCCAGCTGCAGATGCGGTGAATGACCAGCTCAGAGGTCAGCCTGGATATGATGGTCTCTTCCGTCTCAAGCCTCTCCAGGAGCAGATCCTGACTGCGTGCAGGGCCTACTACCACCCACGCCGGAACCTCACCGTAGATGAACGCATGGTGGCCACCAGAGCAAGAGTTGGGATGAAGCAGTTTATGAAGGGCAAGCCTACTAAGTGAGAGTTCAAGCTATTTGTCCTGGCTGACAGCTACAATGGCTACACATATGACTTCAATATCTATGAGGGGAAGGCAAAGAGTCCATCAGGAAATGGCCTGAGCTTTGATGCAGTTGTCAGTCTGCTCCATGTTCCCTATCTGGGCACAGGGTACATGGTGTATGTTGACAACTTTTACACCAGCTCATTGCTCTTCTGCTACCAGCATGGAATTGGTTTTGGGGCCTGTGGAACCATCCATGAGACCTGGATAGGCTTCCCAAAAACAACAATCAACACCCTGCCAAAAAAGGCTGACCGTGGGGACATGCGGTGGATCAGAGATGGCCCATTGCTTTTTGTCAAGTGGAGGAACACAAGAGATGTCACGCTGTGCTCCACAGTTCATAAGGCCTATAGCAGGCAGATCCCTGTTCCAGAGCCTGTGAGAGAGTACAAGTTCATGGGGGGGTTGACTTGTTTGATGCTCTCATAAAGTACTTTTCTGTGTCAAAGACCAGCCGCTGGTATATGAAGCTGTTTCTCCACTTTGTGGACATTGCAGTAGTGAATAGCTTCATCATCCACAGGGAGATGGCATTGGCTAGGCACGAGAAGCCTCTTACCCAAAAATGCTTCAGGGAGCTGCTCTCTATGGAGCTTGCTGATTGTGGGCAGGCACAGGCAGCCACAGCAGCAGAGACCACCACTGAGGCATATTCCTCATCTTTGCCTCAGGCTCAAGAGCAGAGACCAGAGGGATGCTTCCCTGTTTTCTGGTTTGTGAAGTTTCTAGTGAAAGTTATCTCAAGGCCACTGAAGGGAGGAGGAAGTGTGTGCACTCCAAGAAAAAGACAATATTCAAGTGCAGATCTTGCAACATTCCACTTTGCATAATTGTGGACCGGCTGTGTTTTACAGAGTGGCATGAACAGAAGCGCAGCTAGGTACATGCACTTTTTGTAAATAGTTCCTGAGTTTACAGTTAGTTTTATTTGTATGTTGTATATTATTTCTATGTTTATTTATGTTGTGCCTGTTTGTTGCCTCCTAAAATCCAACCCCTCATCCATGTTGTAGGTGGTGGTAACCGCACATTGCAGGTAGGATGTCTGCAACTGTTCTGGCTAACAGGGCTCTGGTAGTTACAGTTTTATATCCTCAAAACAGTATGATATTACTCAGAAAAGTAAACCCTTCCGCTTTTAGTGTCCGTATATTTTTAAATCACCACAATAGCACTTATGAGTTGCCTCTAAAAGACTCCTAAGTCCAGTTGGAGAGGTTTTGAGTACATTTTACAATTGTGAAAAGGTAATAATTTGTCATGTTGATTTCCTTGATAAAAAAAGTTGTTAGTCTGAAATGGGCTTGTATTTGTCTAGTTCTATGACACAAGACAAAACAAACCCCCAAAATTGTTGTAGAGTGACAGACTTATTGTTGTGTATTTGGAGAGGTTTGGAGAGCACTTGGAGACGCCCAAGTGCACCTATTGGAAATTGTTCTGTAGCACCTGAATACTTATATATCTGTCCCAAATTTTGTAATAAGTTGGCTAAGAAGTTGATGAATCAGGAAAGGTAGAGTATGACTGATATCTGATCCCCAGGATCCATGTATACATTGTAAATTCTAAAACATACTAGGTGTTTTTTTTTATACTTTTTTCTGTAAATGTTGCTCTCAAATTGAATGTAAATGAAGGAAATAAAAGCATGGAGGTGATTGAATGTCTGGGCCTAAGTGTCTTCTTCAATTTAAGCCCTGAACCATGACTGTGCAGTGTGTACAACTTTAGAAAACTACTGTTATATTACAGTAGTACAAATCGCTTGAATTTGAACTTCTGCATGAATGAGTTAATGTGTGTTGGCAAACTCTGCCACCGAGTCTGGCAGCTAATGGTTTTGCTTTTTCCAAATGTGCAGCAGAAACATAAAGAGCCACTTCAGACAGCTGAATCCATGAGCTAAATGTCTCTACTGAATCTCCAGTGAAGGGAGCAGGCAGCTCAACACGGGATGGAGCGCGCACGTGCGCTGTATCAGAGAGAGAACAGGCTGCTCTTCATCTGCCATTTTACGGTACAAAGAACTAACAGAACGAGCAGCACGTAGCACAAAACACAGAGCAGTCGAGCCAAAAAGAAGGGAGAAAAAACAAGTCCACGCAGTCTCTGAAAATTTTTTTTAAAAATACGTTTTAAAGCCAAACATCGCTGCAAACCAGTGTAACCCGAGTTGCAAGTCTTACCAAAACATGGGCCGTGGGTTAGCTTAGCTGGCGAAAAGGTAGCGAGGCAAACCATAAGAAGGGAGACTTACTCTTAAATTCGGCGGGACAATTCTTTCTTTTAATAAAGCTCAAGTGTGTCGCTAGGGGCGGCACGGTGGCGCAGTGGATAGCGCTGTCACCTCACAGCAAGAAGGACCCGGGTTCGATCCCCGGGTGAGGCGACCTGGGAAATTTCTGTGTGGAGTTTGCATGTTC
>JAOVYV010000024.1:10321649-10333015 GCA_025674545.1 Hassar affinis
GTCCAATTTAGCCATGAAACCTCCCACACTAAAATGACAGGTGTTTCAGTTTCATTGTCTAACCCCTGTATATAGTTAGAATTACAATCTGTTAATAAAAGGCTGTTTATCAGTGTGATAATACTAAACCCACGGTGGATGAATATTTGCAATATATATAATAATCAGGATCATTTTAGTTCTAATGGATGCAACAGGGTAAAGTGGCAGGACTCTCACCGTCTGGTCTGTATCCAACAGGCTCTCCTTGAGCTCCGATATCCAGACCCATATCACCAGTCTAAGAAAGATGGACGGAAAATCAGATACAGCCACATAATTAAATCATGTTTGCGCTACATTACCGAGAGAACGTACCTCGTTCCAGGCCATGGGCTCTGTTCTGAAGAGAGAGCTGGTCAGCTCTACAGACAGACGCTTCTTGTAGTCCTGAGGTTTGTCCTCGGACATGCGGAACAGCACAGCTGCCGCATACGTAGCTAGATATTAACAAAGAGAGAAGGTGATAATTAAAATAATAATTAGCAACACTTCAACAAGTTCATTTCTTCCCGGAGTAACCGCCTAGTCATTATCAGGGTTTGTTATAATAAAAATACTCTGGATTTGTGGAACTGCATACGCAGCATTTTGCCTGAGAAGTCAGAGCAATCATTCTGTTCGCAGTGCGCCCGAAGCTTTCATGGTCTGATGAACCAAATTATGGGGTTGCCTTTTCCAAACCAGGACACACTGTGCTAATTTGAATTCGTCCAAAATAAGGAAACCTCAGAAGACAGCTGTCCTTGTACTGCCTTCCAAATAGAACAGACTGTACCTGCCTAAAAAAAAGCTGAAGCAACGAAAAGGCCATGAAGAATTGATTAAACCTAAATGCTTACTAATCTGCTGCCACACACAGATTAGTTTGTGGAGAGGAGGAAAAAAAAAAATCTAAATTTCGACACACAATGCCCCATGCACATGGGTGTGTACTTTTCCCCACACACACACACACACACACACACACACACACACACACACACACACACACACACACTGTGTACTTTTGAGAGGAAATTTTGAGTTTCAAAATACAGCAGTGAATTTTCCACATGTACAAACAGCTGGATTATAAATAAAAACATTTTTGGCTCCGCACTGCGAGCTGCTAACGTATGGGGGAAAAAAAAAAAATCCAAGGAAACATCAACGACTGACTGACACACTCACCCACTCCTTCGTTCCTGGAGTGCAGCAGTTCGGTGAGGGGCGCTGTGGCTCCTTCTGCCTCGATGGCCTCGGCAGCTTCCTTGTCCTGCGCCAGTTCACACAGCACACCGGCCGCCACGCGCTGGATGTTTTCGATCGGGGAATACAGCAACTGCGCAGTGACGGAATAAGGCAGCTCTTGAGTACTGGTGCATTTGTTATCTTGTACGTACAACAGAATCAGTAGCACGTAGCTCATAACTGTTCATCAGCATAACATGATTTTCAAAATAACTGTCCTACCTGAACAAACAGGGGGATGGTGTTGAGTCCTCGGATAACAATTCTGTTGTGCACGTCTCTGGCCAGGATGTGCAGCGCGCCGGTGCAGCCCTCTACGATCTCCTCCATTCGAACTCCCTCCTGTAGAGCGAGGATAGAGCTTTTGGTCTGTACTAGCGTCTGTCAGAACAGAAACCGTTTCCACAAAGCAGTCATTTTGATCTGAGGCACTTGCCAAAACACTCACCACAAACTGCTGCTGTGTGCCTCCCATGGAGGTGCGTCTCTGGGTGTCCTGGTGTGCCCTCACGAGCAGTTGGACTAACCGGGGGATGGCACCCTGCTCGCGCAGTGGTGCATGATTGGCTGGACAAAGCGCCAGGTTACGGATCAGACCAACTGTGGCCTGGAACGGTGAGCAAAGCACAATGATCAGAGATGTACAGGTAGTTACAAGGGCAACAAATTCGTATAGCTGGCTGACAATTAGATACTCTTATTAACTTTCTGAATCGATTTAAATAAGCAAATTCTGATACATCGCTGCTGTACCTTAATAAGAGGCCAGTGTGAGGGAGGGTGCAGCAGTTTGACCACCACAGGAAGGCCATAGTGCAGGCGCACAGCATTCTGGGCCATTTCAGCATCCTGGTGTCTGGAGGTGAGATGGCGGAGGGCGCACACAGCCGGCTCGGTGATGTCCTCGCGGTCTCCGGCTCTGAGCACGGTGCGCACGAGGGACTCAATGCCGCCGACTTGGCACACCATCATTTTGTTCTTGTAGTTGTTGCAGGTAAGGTTGGACAGGATGCCGGCAGCGCACGTCACCACGTTGATGTCGTCCGAGCCGAGCAGCTGGACCAGGGTGCCGAGCAGACCTTCCATACCCTCCTACAGTAGGCAAAAAATTTAACGCCGAGTTAACAAGTCTGAAAATATAGAATCAAAGAAATAGTTTCATAATTTTGTTTTATAATAAATTATAAATATGCATGTGTACCTGCTTGGTGGCAGCATCTGACAGGTTTCTGAGAGTCCAGAGGCAGTTCTGTACCAGTCTCTGGCTGGGGTCGGTCAGGTGAAGGCCAAGGGCCTGCATGCCTCCTGAAAAAACAGCCAAAAAATTTTAATCCAGACACGCCAAGTGCTGCAAGCAGGCTGTCTATGGGAATTCTGAAGCTTCAAAGCCATCCATATTAAATTTAAGGCTTTGAATAAGAGAATGTAATTTCAGGCAAATAACCACTATCTAGCGAACAGAGCCACCCTGTGAAACTGCATCAGCATTCAGGTCAAAGCCATTAAAAACCCAAACCAAGATCACGGTGTGTGTATGTTTCTGTATAAACGTACCAGCCTCCACAATGGCAGGTTTGTTACTGGAGCAAACAGACAGCACTTTGAGCACACGGCTGGTGGTCCACAGCAGCTTCTCGTACGTGTAGGTCCTCATGATGTTTACCAGAGCCTGAGGGCCACCGCTAGCCAAGATGATCAACTAAAGAAACAAAGGCCACTTGCTTAGACACCTAAAATTAGTGCAAAGCAGAACAAAAATCATGTTTTTGTGATGGACGCCATCTTCACCTTGCTCTCCTGGTTGCCGTAGGCCAGGATCTGTAGGCAGTCTGTGGTGATGGCCAGGAATTTAACGTTGGTCTTGTTCAGCAGGGCGACCATCTTCTGCAGGCCACCAGCCAGGCGGACGGCCATTTTGGCTCCTTCTTGGTGCAGGAGGAGGTTGTGCAGAGTGGTGATGGCGTAGAACAGCACGCTGTCCACTGGAGATCTGCACCACACACACATGCAATTAAATACGTTATGAATTTAATCAAAACGATGCTTATGTCGAGATTCTACGGCCACGACGAACAGCTTTCCCCAGGGCCTAGCTCTTACCCAAGCATCTTGACGAGAGCAGGGATGCCGCCGGATTTGAAGATGGCGAGAAGGCCCTCCCGGTGGTGGGAGAGGTTGTGCAGTGTGCCAGCAGTGCAGCGTGCCGTCTCCACGTCAGCCGTGTTCTGCATGGTCCTCACGATTGCCGACACCATCTGAGGGGAGCGCATGATGGCGTGCCGCGACGCCTCCTTCTTCGACAGCTGATGCACCATGACGGATGCCTTATTCACCACCACCTCCAGAGAGGAAAAGGAGACAGTTAAAAAGCGAAACATGCTGCCCCAGTTTTGGCAAAAACATTTCCCTGAAGCTCGTGTCCTTTTTTTTTATATTTTTATTTTTTGTAAAAGTGAAGATGCGTCTGCCTTAAAATACCCGATTTATTTTTAAACATAGCTACTGTTACTTTAATTCCACCTCAAAAAACCTTCTATAGGAGACAAAACTAAGCAATCATCACCTGGTCTTCATCATTGAGGAGTTTGGTGAGCTCTGGAATAGCCCGGGTGGCAAGCTCGGCATCGTCCTGGTAGTTGATGAGGTTCACCACGGCGTGTTTCAGCATCTGGGACGGCTCGGCCAGCCGCTGCACGTTGGTGGGGTTAGCGGAGTCAAACTGGGTGGTGGGGATCTGCATGCCCTCATCCAGGGTCTCGGGGAACATGGCGGCACGCACGCGCTGGGCACGGGTCATGGCGTACTGCCCGTCCATGTCTATAAAGAGCGCATGGGTGTTAGCATTGCACCAAGGCATGCGGCAGTGTGTAGATATCCGACACCTTGGTGTAGTGTCTAAACCACATCAACTCGTACCTGCCACCTGCTCCGGGGTAAAGGGCTGGCCGAATCCCTGCTCCCACTCATACAGCACCTGGTTGTCCAGCTCCTCATCTTCCGGGTTCCCCTTGCCAGAGAGTGACGGTGCTGTAGTGGTGGCTCCAGAGTGGATACCCGAGTCCAGGTAGGACTGCTGCTGCCAGTGGCTCACTGCAGCTTTCCGATCCTGCTCCATCACCATGTCCAGCTCCATCAGATCAGCTGTACACAGCCACACACAGCACAGAAGGCATGTTAGTCTTTAAATCAAAATAATGGTGGAGGAAAAAGAGCGAGGCACAGAGACAATCCACTGTGTGCAATTTGCAACCATAAAAAACGCTCCTGAAACAATTTACCAGTAAAATGACTAGAACACAGCAGCACCTCGGCCATTAATCTTGTGCCAGCAGAGACGCATAAAAAGCTGACATCATCACAACCACCACCACCACAGAACATAGAACAAATCTGTAAAATATATCTGACCATTCACCTCAAGTTCAGCTGACAAATGGAAATGACTTCTTATGATTAAAACATGTCGTGCACGTGAACCCTCCCTGCTCAGCGTTCAGAATGCTGACCTAACCAGCATTACACATTTCCTACAGTTGAATCAATATTTACTCAATAAAGCACTCGAGTCTGGAAGTCTTCTGTGTAGTAAAGTTACAGTGGGTGACTTTTGTTTCCATTTCTTACTCCAAAATAAGTAGAACATTCCAGATGGAAAATCGTACCTATTGCACATGAAGGGCTGGCTCTTATATTGCGTGCACACGGTGAACAAAAACACCACCACAAGCGTTACAGGACGCTATTGTACTGCCCACGTTATGATGACTAGCTCCTAGCCTTTTCACGTTTAAACACGTCCTGCCCAAGTTTCAGTCGCCGTGTGTGGTATCGCTCGTTAGGTGCGTTTGTGTACGTAGTGGGGGAGGGCGCAATGTTTCATTTATTACCGCACGAACCCCTTCATTTAACTCCCTGGCTGTAATTAGGACTGCGGGAAACGTGTACTCACACTGGGTAGCCATCGTGACGTCGAGCCTTCAGTCCGAACCGCTTCCGAATCTGCGGGGAGAAACAAAAAGAAGCGCAGGCGTGAGTATGAAGCAGGGTGAGAAGAACTTCGGCAGAGGCTCAAAGCATAACTTGGCAAAAGGTGTGGAAGAGGACATGCGATACGGGCTCTTACAAACGGCCTGAAACCCGATCGTCCTTATTCGACAACCCTTTCCTTTCAGACAACAGCTGTCTGTGTGTGTGTGTGTGTGTGTGTGCGCGAGAGAGGAGTGAGGGGACTCGAGTCATACAGCCTCGAGCTGTGTGTGTGTTCTCAGGGAAACTCCCAGCATTCAAGCAGCTGTGTTTCTCACACACACACACACACACACACACACACACACACACACACTGAGTCATTCTGGCACTGGCGATAAAAACATTCCTGGGGGTTAGTCAGCGTCGTTCATCAGCGCTTGATGAGTATCGAGATGCGCTGAACAAGGTGACGGAGATCAACGAGCTAATCGAAAGTAAACATCTTGGGGAAAGACGGACGCCGATTCCTACTAGAAGCGAATAAAACGGTTTTAGCAGTGCATCTGAAGCAACACACTCGACTCGAGCTATAACACACACTCGAAACGTGGTTCAGAGAGACACAGCTGCAGTCTAAAGCTCTAGCTAGGATACACCGTAGCCCTGAAATAACTCGAAGCACACGGTTTAAGTCACTGGAAAAGTCAGTAATCAGATTCCATGCGTTCTCACGCACACCGAGTCTGCTGTAGTAATAAAGTGCTACTGACTCTATCCGGCTGCGACGCAGACAGGTAGCTCGGCCCCTTTTCCTCTACTCGCTCTGGGACGTTAAACTTTTTTTTTAAACGTCTCCAAGATGGCAGCGGCCCGGGTTCTACATCAAGATGACAGAAGGAAGTAGGAGTGCAACAGATGGGCTGAATGTTAAAAAATATTTCAAATGTGAAATTCTGTGAAACCGGTTTATAATGAACTGAAAGAGTATTGAGTGTTATCCAAGCCCGTCCTGTGATCATACAGATCGTTTGTTGCAACAGGACACGATCTATTTAAAAAAAAAAAAAAAACACCACATTTTTCTTGTTCACTAAGAACATTAAGAAGAAAAAAGCTCAGCAAGAAGTTTATTATAAGTCATAAATCTTACAGCACGTCTACTCATCACGCCTTTCTTCTCTTTTTTTTTTTTTTTTTTTACATTTCACGTTCTGTTTCCCGTTAATACGCTGACTAAAGTAAAGGACTTGTGTAGACACGTCAGCCCGAGCTTCAAATCGGCACCAAGTAAGCGGTAAGCAGGCGCGACCCTGCCTCGGCGTTTCTGCAGAACGGCAGAGGATGTGGACTAATCCGGGACAACGGAAACCACTTTTAGGTACGGCTTCCTGAGCTGCAGAGTAAACACCTCGAGAGCGCTCGGCATTGATCTTAGTCCTTAAAATAAATGAATAAATAAACGGGGAAAAAAAGAAAAAAAACACACAAAAAAACAAGACAGAGTCGACAAACTGCTTGCACCACTACTTTGAATTCTGCTTGAGCTACCAAGGAAGAGATTAGAGATTAATTAAATGGAAACAAACACGCAAATCCTTATCAGTTTCGCTTAGCTTTTTCCACAGTATTACCAAAGCAGCAACAGGATGAAACACACACACACACACACACACACACACACAGAATGTCACGCCGAACGTGTGTCCTTGTGTCACTCAGTGCACCGTACAGCATTTAATGCCGAATATACGAGCGTTCGAGAACGTGCACGAGCTCAATCATGACTCAAGGCTCATCAAGATCATCCAGGCTACTTCATGAAAGTGTCAGGAAGCCCAGCTTGTAACCCGAATCCTGATTAAATCTGCACTGTTGAGTTCAGGGGTTCTTTCCTTACAGTACAGGGGGTTTCTCAGAGCTGGATCTGCATCTCTGACTTTGTCAGTGATTTTGGACAGAGCTCCAGTGTCCGGCTTTTTGCTGTATTAAACGTACACAGTGTGCACAGAGGTGACCCTCCGGCGGATTCTCGACCGTCCATGAGGCGCCAAATGAAAAAATGAGATGAGGATTTCGACCTCGCCCTGAACTGAAATAACAGCCGCGCTGTGAGAGGAGCGAGATCACGTGACTGCGAGACCCAAACATCCGGGTCCGACTTTGAAAACACAACTCACTCTGACCGTGGGATGTTTTATTCGACGCCAACATCCAAACAAGCTTCCTCATACAAAAAAAAACAAGTCTGGTCTTGAAGAAATAAAGGGGGGGAATGGGCTTTGTTTGAATTTTTTTGGTTTTTGAATTATATATGTAATGTATATGTATATATAATGTATATATACACTCATGAGCAAGCTTTTCATGCATCATAATTCAGAGGAGCTTTAAATACGGCGATTCACAGCCTCACTCAGGCGTAAAAAAAAATTCAAGTCAGAAAAAGAGCCTCTTTAACGCACAGGTAATTACAGGAACCCACATTTATGAAAACATCCTGCAGTTAGCGCTGGACTGGACATTCCACCGTCTGTGTGTGTGGCTGCCGGGGAGGTACTGTACGGCACTTCAGACGCCTGCCTACACCGAACCAGACAGAAAGCCTCTTAATAGGAGGAGGGAAACTGTAGCGCTGTGAAGTCGTGCCAAACTTAATAAATCAAGGCTTTTTTTTTTTAAGCGGGTGAACGGGGTTGATCCTTTTTTCGTGCACACAGGAGCAGCTGTGGCTATGAAAACACACTTTGTAAGCCGTTCATTCAACATCATTCAGCTCATGCTGAAGAAAAAAAAAACGTTTCAAAGCTTCGGAGAGGAACCGAGAACGTTTCCGTGACCGCCTCGGGACGGAACGGAGCGATCGAGCCGTGACCCGATAACCTAAACGTTAAGCGCGCCGGTATTATTGTTGTTAGTTGTAACAGATCGCATATCTGGATTTCAAAGACATCATGGTTGGAGCTTGGGAGTCAGACTTGAGCTATGAGACGAGGGATCTTATCTTCGCCCGGGTGCCATGTGGAAGTGATTTGTTTTAAAAACGGTCTTCAAAGCAAACGCAGGCGAGCCGCAGGGCCCGAGCGCCGCTTTACATTTACGGCATTTGGCAGACACCCTTATCCAGAGTGACTTACATTTATCTCATTTATACAGCTGGGCAGTTGAGGGTTAAGGGCCTTGCTCAGGGGCCCAACAGTGGCAGCTTGGTGGTGCTGGGGCTTGAACCCCCAACCTTCTAGTCAGTAACCCAACACCTTAACCATTGAGCCACCCCTGCCTTGCTTTTATACGGCTTCGTTGAGACCATGGAAACTCACGGCAAAGGGATCGCTGAACATGACTCAGCCCTGAGCTGAACACGCTGTTATTCTCCGTGTGCATTTTCCATGCGTAAAGGAAAGCGGATGCAGCCTTTCTGGGGTTCCCCCCCACCCCGGGCGAGGCGACACACCGCTCTCCGCCTGCCAGAGCAAAGATCTGCGCTCTGTAGCTTTACAGTTTCCTTCTCCAGCTCCTTCAACCCAACATTCCTGCACAAACCCTCACTGCTTCATCCTTAAGGACCTGATGAACAGATCAAGCCACTGAGTGTGTTAGAACTCCAGGTCTCTAGTGCAGCAAAACTGAAGAGCTCCTGCTTCAAATGAATGCATGAACCACCAAGCTGTCTATTACTTTATCATTTAATAAACAGCTTCTAAACCCAGGAAATTAGATTCCCATGTAAATCAGGCATTTTTTTTTTTTTTTGGAATTAAGCAAATACTTTTGGCATAAGTCCATAAACAGCAAAACAAACAGCTCAACCAGTTATTAATATCGACTAAAGAACTAAAGAAGCTTTATTACAAATTATTCTTAACATCCTAAAGCTTCCGGTGTATCTGATACATGCTAACTTCTGAGGTAATCCTCTATTATTATTTTTTTTTTGCTTTTTAAGGTTGTATTTAAGTCTCTAGCAAACTACTTATTTATATTGTAAGAATATATTGTAACAAGTTTGTGAACTTGCCTCCAAAATTCGACAAATGAACCAAAAAAAAAACCATAATAAACTAGCATGCTAGTCCAACGTTACTATATTACACAACGCAGCTTAGCCATCGCCATCGTATTCTCGCACCTATATTCCCAGAAGTCCCGCCTCCTGACCCAGGATTGGCTCACGACTACAAAACCGGCGCCGTGTCATTGGCGCATCCGATTTACCAACCGTCCGCGTGGACGCGTTGTTAACCAATCGGGGACCGTTCACCAGAATACGGGTAGGGAAGAAAAAAACAATTAAGGTAGCTATCTAAACAGTGGTTCGTTCACAGATACAAACACCTGAAATGTGCGTGTAGTTGAGTTTGGGTGTTAAAGATGCGAAGAAATGTTAAATCCAGAAATTAAAAAGAAAAAGTGGGAAATTGTTTCAAAGGAGAAGGCTGGATAATTAGTCAAGTCCTCAGAAATCTCAGTTGTGATAGTGTTTACGTGGAAAAAAAGGCAAATAAAGTTAATGGTGAGTGATAAGTTATTCATAAGCCCCCCAAACCCAGTATTTTATTTAAATATAGACGTGTTTAGGTAGTTAGGTAAATTCACCCCGCTTGGATTTTAAACAGAAGAAGAAAAAACGCCTAAACTTCTATTAACTCACACATTATCAACATACCTGATACAAAAAAACGGATAAACCGTTTTCCCGCCTTTGTCTTTCTTCTTAAAGCGACGTGAGAGCAACGTTCCGAATATCCAAACCTGGAATAATAAAAAACCAGCAAAACCACCCGGTCTAAATGCCTTTTTATTCTCTACCCCGTGCCTCCTCTCCGCTGCAGCTCGCTGCTATGTTAGCTGGAAACTGGAGCCTCAAAATGGCGCCCCGTCACTGTCGCCCCTGCCCGAGTCGTACTGCGCATGCGCACTGCTCTCACGCACTACCCAACGCACACCTCAGAGGAAGTTCTTATTACGGTGGATGCGGTTTAATGTATCCTACCGCGCACGTAAAAAAATAAACCGCCACCTCAGGTGTGTTTGTGGGTAAACAGATACCCAGACCGCTTTCCCGATCAAAGTAGAATACACACAACGATACATAGGCTGTTATTACTTATTAAAATGTGCCGTTTTTTCGGTTTTACTTTTTTTTCCCGAGAAAACTATGTGGTATGCGCGGAGGGATATGGGACATGTAGTTAGGACGAGGTCCATTCATTCGTATGGAATGTGGCTGATGTTGAGCAGGGTTTTTGGGAGCCCAAGTTCCAAGCACAAAGTAGCTTTTATATTATAACTACTTGTTCAAAACGGTTTATAAGTTGTTTTAGCGAGTTAACTTGTTTAGTTTTATGTAATGTATTAGCAAGAAATGCCACACATTGCTCACAAATCATATATCTTACTGATTTCTCCTCACCCAGTAGAGATGGAAAAATGATTCTGAACATGAATGTTTTTAAGGAAAAGAGAGCACAACCACCACAAGTGTATAATCATACTTTATTTTAACTATACACTCAACTGAGCATCTTATTACGAACAACTGTAGTTAGTAGTTTATGTTTACATTCACCATTTGCACTTTACTACATAAACCTTACACTACAATATATACCTACCTCATCTCACCTGTTGTTCTGGTTGTACTGTTTATAATGTCTGTATTGTCGCACTATTTTGCAATAGGTTACACATGTGCACTTTATGTTATACTGTTTAGTTATATGTTATTTTTAGTTATATATAGCACCATATACCCTGGAGGAACATTGTTTCGTTTTACTGTGCACTGTACACACTGTATACGGTCGAAATGAAAATAAAATCCACTTGACTTGACCTAAGCATTCATGCAATTATCTAATCAGCCAATTTGTATGGCTGCAGTGCAGTGCGTAAAATCATGCAGATACAGGGCACTAGCTTTGGGTAACTGCATCAACCATTAGAATTACTCAGAATGGTGCAATGAAGAAAAAACACCCAGTTCTGCAGACGAAAGAGCCTTGTTGATGAGAGAGATCGATGGAGAATGGCCACACTGCTTTGGGTTGACCGTGATCGGAAGGTCCCGTGTTCGATTCCCGTGACTGACAGGACTTGGCTGAAGTGCCCTTGAGCAAGGCACCTAA
>JAOVYV010000024.1:13345307-13363713 GCA_025674545.1 Hassar affinis
CAAAATATACATATACATAACGATCTGTGTTAGGTTTGAGTAATGTTGTATGTTCAAAGAAATGACCCTGTTTTGTTTGTGTGTGTTTGTAGATGTTGAATCTCTTTGTGGCTGTTATCATGGATAATTTTGAGTACCTGACAAGAGATTCCTCAATTCTGGGACCTCATCACCTGGATGAGTATGTGAGGATCTGGGCAGAATATGACCCTGCAGCCTGGTAAGATATTTTACACACATTCATCTTCATTAACTTTGTAAGAAAAGTAATCTAAGATGAGTACCAAAAGCATTTATATATACCCACTGTGTTTTAATACCAAAAATGCTACATTTTACCTGCATCTAACCAACTTCCACAAGTACACCTACAAGATCTCCTACAGTCACCTACACCAGCATCTACACCATCACCAAAACCTACACCTCTCTAGGTGCCATGCTACTGGCAGCCTGTGTTTAGTGTGTTTTAGTTTTTCATCTCGTCTGTCTTATAGTCATTAGTTTTGATCTAGTCTAGGTTAGTTTTAGTATTTCTAGCATGGCTCAGGAGCTTATAAGGCGTTCTGGCAGATTTAGGGCTGGAGTGAAACAAAGATCCCTCTCATCAGTCATCATGGGAACTGAGTAGCCTCTGGTTAATAAAGTGGATGTATGAAGGCTATATGGGGAATGTGGCATCATTTTCCTTACCAGAACATGGTTACAAGCAGATATCCCCAATGCCAGTGCTACCATCCTCCACTTTGCCTACTATTCCCTGGACAAGAAAGAACAAAACACTGGATGTACTGTATGCAAACTCTGGGAATGCATATAATTCTACTTCTAATCCCCCAGATCAGAATCTGGTCCTGTTCACTCCCAGCTTCACAGCAGCTGTCCAGTAAGATCTGGCACGCAAAACAACCACAGAACCTTGATCCTACAATGGAATGTACTTTGTGATCCACTTAGGAAAGACATTATATACATTATATAATGTGGCACAGAGTACATTTATTTCTGTTTTGAAAACAACATACCTACCAGAGGTGTTCATTGTTTTCCAAAAAAGAAACTCCTGCTTCCTGGACTTGATCCCAGCAAGGACATTTCTGATACCTCACCTCTAATCACAGGCTGGAACACACATCTTGTCTGACACCACCAGCCTGGACACACAGGAGGTCCAGTATGCTTTCCTGGGCTTCCTGTCACTGCAGACCAAGTGAAAACACTCCATCAGAGCAAATCAGCATTCAAATAAGGGTCTATAAGACTTTTCACCCTGGTTGCTGTTATTAAGGCATTAAAAAAATGTTCTTTGATTTTCCACTGGTAAAGGTAAACACCATAAAGGTAAGACCATACAATCCTCCTTGCTTGGTAAAAAGTGCAAAGTGCAAGTGGACTTCACCACCATCCGGATCACCCCAGTCTGTGCATTTAAGGAACTGTGTGTTGGACAGGTTGGTTGGCAGTGCAGGAGCTCCACATGGAACAGGTTCATCCCCTTTCTTGTTTACACTTTACACCTCAGATTTTCTACAGAATCTACAGACATTTTAGGATGACTCTGCTGTGATGGGGTATCTAAGTGAAGGCCATGAGTCAGAGTGCAGAACTTCAACAACTTAGTTGAATGGTATGGAAGGAATAACCTACAGATCATCATGTCCAAGACAAAGGAGGTGGTGGATTTTGGAAGATCTATGACCCCATTGACCCCACTGTCTCTATCCTTGGGGAGGGTGTGGAAGTGGATTCCTACAAGTACAACTAGACAACACACTGATGTGGACACTAAACATTGAGGCAGTGGACGTGTTCTGGTACAATATTCTAGTATGTTCTACAAGTCAGTTGTGGTGGGCACCATCTTTTACACAGTTGTAGGCTGAGACAGTGGCTTCAAAGCAGCAGACTAAACAAAGTAAATAAAGAAGACTGGACAGGTCATTGGGACTAATCTGGACTCCCTGCTCATCAAGAACAGTGCCTCTCACCCCCTCTTATCATGCAGCATATACTTTCAGCACTGTATGTTATTATTATTAGTAGTAGTGGTTCTTTTTAAGGACCATCACATTCTGCTGACAGTCATCTAATGATCACTTGCACTACACTACCTTGTTGCTACTTAGCATTTTATTTTTTTGTCATATTTATGTTTATTTGTTCAGTTTAATGACCTATGGGTACTGTAATCTCATTGTCTGTGCATTGTTTGTGTCTTTATAATTTGTTGTTTATTGTACTGCTGCAACAAATTTCCCTCAGGGATTAGTAGTAAGATCAGAAGAAATCTAAATAGATCTAAACAATCACCTCCACCTACACTGACATGTACACCCTCACCTAGAGAAGCCCCCAGGCCACAGGTGATGGAATCCTTTTACAGAGGAATGTGAAATGTGCAGGCCATGTCTCTGAAGGAGGAGCTGCTCCAAATCCCTTGTTTCCCTGCACCTCCACTACACAGAGGGGATGATGGATTGTCAATATCCATCCATTCTCTTCTCTCCCTATATCATGTCCTGTGGTTTGGTGCCTCACCCTGATGTCACCCCATCCCTTGGCTCTGGAATATGGGATACTTAGACCCAAACTTACTGTGCCACGCTCCTGCCCCAGTCCTGAGTACAGGACACACTAAGCACACATGACAACAGAGTGTTTTGAAAAAGATGTTTTTCCTTTGTGTTTTCAAAAGCTTTTCATAAACCAAGCAGAGCCTGCACTCACAAACACAATAATCTATAACAACGATAATCCACTATTGTTGTTTTTTCCTAGTAAGGGTTAAAATTTAAACTGCCATGTATGAGGTGGGACCTAGTTATCATTTTCAAGAGGTTCCTTATTTGCCCATCTTCATGGCGATGTAAGGTTTGCGTTTTTGAACAATCCCTCTCTGGAACCCATTTCCAAAGGTTTGCCTTCTCAGGCACCAAAAATGCTGCTGGTGTGTGGGTGAAAGGGCAAAAGGCAACAAAACTGTTCTTCTGTTTTTGCAAAAACTCAATTTTCACAGTTGTCGTGTGGAGGGCCCTTAAGTTTGAGTATCTGCATTCCAGGGACCAAGTGTCCACCCACTTAATCCCCAAACACCCAGAGTGATACTGATACCTGCTCTGGTGTTCAGGGAGAAAAGAAATGAACAAATGACTGAATAAAAGTGTGATCTTCAGTTTCTTATCAGCTCCAATGGCTGATGAGTAAGACAGTTGACCTGTTAGTGAATGTTATCCTGTTCTCTTTCTGTGTGCACTCTGTTTCTTTTTCCTGTTGCTGTCTCTGTTGTGTTTTTACTCTAACCTCCTTGTATTTTTCTTCCAGTGGGCGCATTCATTATAAGGATATGTACAGTTTATTGCGAGTTATCGACCCCCCACTGGGCTTAGGAAAGAAATGCCCTCATAGGGTGGCCTGCAAGGTTTGATTTCCACTAAAAACTAATAGCACTTGCTAGCATCCAGAATGGAATGACTCTTGCTTATCTTCAATTTTTTTCTTTTTGTTTCTCTTTTTGAAAACATTCCACCATTTCAATTTGCATTCTGATATGAAAAAGAGAATGTGCAGGACAATGCAGACACTCTCAGATGCATGATATGTCCCACTTTGAATGAAAATAGCAACAATAGAAGAAACACTTAAAGAAAATTAAAATGCCATCTTTGTTTTTCGCTTGCTAGGCTTAGCTGACATGGTAGCGTGCATTGTTCTGGGGGGGGCAGAAACTGCATTGACATAAAAGTGCCATTATACTGTCATGTTTGCAGTGGAACTTTATGCCTGTTCTATGAACCTTTACATAGAACATCTCAGACGGGTGAGCCAGTCCACCCTCTTTCCTCCTCCTCTTCCCTTCTTTCTTGTCTTCTTTCCTCTTGTCACAGCAGATAAACCAGGCATCATTGTGAGAGACTACGGAACCTCTCTCCTTCACCAGTCTAAACTAGTAACCTTCTTTTTTTGTTCTGTTCTCCTTCCCCACCTCCTTCTTCTCTTTCCTTTGGATTTTCCCCCTCTTTCCCCCATGCACCTGGTGTGGTTATGCTGTTTTTTGGTTTTTCGGTCATCCCAGTGGCAGGATCAGTTACAGGGATATGTATGACATGCTCAGGCAAATGTCTCCACCATTAGGCCTGGGGAAGAAGTGCCCTGCACGGGTTGCATACAAGGTAGAGGGAACTGACTCCGAGTGGCCACAAGCTGTGTGTCGTACCTGTTGGTGTTTACTTTTCTTTGTCTCTTTTTTCCCTCTCTTTTTTCTTTTTTGCCCTCCTTTGTTCTCTGATGTGAGGCAAATGCTGTTGTGATTCTTTGGCTTGGGGGGTTTGTGGTGGGGCATTAAGTGTTAGCTAGGCCAATCCACAGGGAAGCGGGAACGGAAGGACCTTCTCAGCGCTTTTGCACCGCATAATAAAGAAACACACACACACACACACACACAAGCACATACACAAGCGCACACACGCACACACACACAAGCACACAGATGCACGCACTCACACACGCACATACACGCACACACGCTCATACACAAGCACACACACATGTGCGCACACAAGCACACATGCACACACACACACGCACACACACACACACACAAGCACATACACAAGCACACACATGCACACACACACACACTCACACACGCATGCAAACACACACACACACGCACGTACACAAGCACACACGCACACACGCACACACACATATAAGCACACACACACACACAAGTACACACACACAAGTACACACACACAAGCGCACACACACGCAAACAAGCACACAAACACTATCTATCTATGTCTAACAATCTATCTATATTTATATATACACACACACACACACACACACACAGACATACATAAGCACACGCACAAGCACACACACACACACACACATATACACACACAAAACTATCTATCTATATCTAACAATCTATCTATATTTACACACACACACACACACACACACACTCTTAGACACACTCAGAAATGTGCTCATGTGGTCAAGAAGATCTAAGATCTAAAAGACTGGTATTCTCACTGGAATTAAGTGAATGTGTGGAATTATGCAGCAGTGCATTAAAGCCGGTGTCGGTGCTTTAATGTCAAACTAGATAATGAAAAAGTTATTTCAAGCAAATGTTGAAATGTTTTACAAAATTGTACATCAGTGGAATAGACATGTGCACAAACACCACACACAACACAACTGCACACAACACACATGTTCAGAGTCAGGCGTGTGCGTCTGCAGCAGTGGTGGAAAGGTCTAAAGGACTTCAGTTCTCCGAATCCCTCAGTCCTGTGGATGGCACCACCTCAAAATATTTCTGTGTGGACCATCTCGCTATCTCTCTCTTTCTATATATATATATATATCTATCTATCTATCTCACACGCACACACACACACACACACACACACACACACACACCTTACAGGATGGAGGTAAGTCATAGTGACAGGAATATTAAACTTATATTAGACAGTTTTGCAATCAGTCCAAAATAAATCCCAGCGATAAGAGTTTTGCTCTGATTTTTCTACGGAGTATTCTGGATAAGTATAAAGTTTCAAGGCAAAAGTCCAACACAAATCTTATGTCAACAATTTCCACATTATTTCCTCTGTCAATGCAGTTGTACTGTGTTTCTGGCCCCTCCTCTTGGCATTCTGTTTCGCCCTGTGCATGGCCAGCCTCCTGGGACACACCCATCCCCTCTGCCCTCCGCCTCTCTCTCTCTCTCTCTCTCTCTCTCTCTCTCTCTGTCTCTCACACACACACACACACACACACACACAGACACACACACACAATCACATACTGAGACCCCATCCACACAACAATGGAATGTTTTTAAACCAGGATTTTTCCTTTGCACCCAAACAACAATGTTCTAGACTTTATCCACATCCACAGAAATAAGTGAAAGCTCTGTAGTGTGTACGCCGGCCAATAGGCATCAGCGTAACTCAAATATACTAGCACCATAAAAAGAACAGTATGTACCTGCGTATTAATCAGCCACCTACGCTACAAACCATTGACTTTATTATATAGCATCCCTGTAATAGAGTCAGAGAGACTTTTTACTGCACGTTTGCCCAAACTGTAGCACAATACACTGATTACAAATCACAGCCTTTTGTATCTTAAGCTAATAGCACCAGGCTCTAGGCTAATAAATAAACAGGCTACATAAATAGGCTACTATCTCTCTCTCTCTTTCTCTCCCTCTCCCTCTCTCTCTCTTTCTCTCACTCTCACAAAAATACCATTTCCACTATTTTTTATTGTGTGGACAGGGCCTTACAGTCACACTCACAAACGCACTTACATACGAACAAACACACAACTTGCATACTAACATACTAACATACACCACCCCCCAGCAAACACCCACAGTTTCATCTTCCTATTCTTGTGAGGACCTTCTAATGACATAACACCCCCCAACACACACACACCTCCTCCCCTTCCTGTGAACATACTCTTCACACTTTCATTTAACTCTGTATTTAAGGATGCATCCAAACCAATTCTCCATAATTTAATTGGATCCAGTTATAAAAGTGTAGTTTGAAAATCAGCTGTAATGCTAATAAGATCCAAGTAAGTGCAACTCATAGTAATACAAGCATAAACCTCTGTTCACCATTCTCTGGAAGCACATCAGTGACTAGTTGGAGACTGTGTCCTGCAAGTATTCAGTTAGAGAATGGAGGAGAAGCTTCATGACTCACAGTCACAGCATAATTATTAAACTATGGATTTTGGGTGGAATGCTTCTTTCATCTATTCTTTCTTCTCTTTTGGCTCTTCTCTCTCATTTTCTTAAAACTGCTCTTAAACGAATTTTCTTTCTTTCATGTAATATTTACATCATGCAAAATTTTCTTCTTTATTTCGTAGTTTCTTTATTTTGTGCCTGTATTTATCTTACTCCAAATGCAGACATTTTCTCATTTATGCTCCATAGTCTGAGTCAAGGAACCCCCAGTTATACCTCATGTTACTGTTCATTAATGCTTCATCTTAGGCACATCACTAATTCAACTGTAAAACTTTATCATATAACTGTACCGCTTCATCACATAACGCCAGTCTCCTTAGTGTTTAAAGCTCTGTGCTACTCATCAGAAGGTTTTCTGTTTAAATAGCAGAACCACGGTTTCTGGGTCACTGGTCCTTTAGCGAGCCTCTTAACCCTCAACCATGTCTCATTTCAGTTGTAAGTCTCTTTGGATAAATGTGCCAGTCAAATGAAAAAATGTTTAGTTTATTGCGTTGTTCTGTGAATGTGCCAGGTGTTGAGTGATGCAGTAAGGCCAGTGATTACTAAAGAATTGGAAATCCCCAACAGGAGAGACAGATTGAGGTTTTGAACATTATACTGTGGCTTGTAGTCAGAGGTGAGGAAGGTTCTCCACATGATAGATGTACATTGAGGCCCATAAGAGTGTTCTTAGAAGGGCAGTAATGGTGGAAATCTACTACATATGAGAGTAAATATGAAAAGATAAGACTAGTGGAGAGATGTGAGCTGGGTAACCCTAGGAACCAGTCTTCCAGAAGGGAGAGAACATTAAGTTTCAGTTTTAATACATGAACTACAAGATTATCTTCAGCAATGACATTGGGAAATGGCTTTTTTAAAGAATTTCATACATAAATACAACTTCCTGTCTCTCTGGCATGTTGTGGAGCATAACACTGACAACATTTAGGGAGAAAGGTCTGCTGTCCAGCCCATATGGCATTACTCTTACATCGGGGAATATTAAGCTTATGTAAGAAAATATTAAGCTTAAGCATAAGAGTTAACTTAAAGAACCATTTATCGTTTCATAAATGTATTATGGGCACATAGATGAGTGGAGGAGTTTAACTGCTTAATTGTAATAGCATGTGCTGATGCCCACTGTAGTCAGTCAGTCTGGTGTAATGAACAGAATTATACATTTAGAAGACAGCTTCATTAGATACATTGCGTATGTAACACAGCACATGTTCATAAATTATATTTACCTTTACAGCATTATGAAATATTGACCCAAACCCACTCAGGGCTGCTGACTCTTAACGCCTTCATTCATCTGAACTGAGATTCAGACTCAAACCTACAAACTGAAACTTTAAAGAATCTATACTTTAATCTCTCCAAAACCCTTCAGCGCCTCCTAATCACATCTCTCAATGGTTTTAAGAACAATGATTCCGCCTCTCTTTCTCAGACCATAGGAATGAGGTCCGTTAGTGGAAACAGATCCACAATTGTTCGGCTCTCACTCATTTTTTCCCCTCTTGTAATATATAGACTTGTCCATGCCTGTCTTAATGAGCTTTTCCCTTTCACCAGTGGTGGCTGGTCCATTTATATCAGACTGATGACTTCATGACTCTCACTTGCTTGTTATGGGTCTACTGTTAACTTCACTAGATCGTAGCCCATAGTATCAGTTGAGTGTGAAGTGATAGTAATGACAGCTTGACCCATTAAATCTAAGGTCACAAATCACTGCTACTTCTCATCCTTTTATTTTTCAAGTCTTCATCATTGCTTCTTTACTTTCCTCCTCAATTCTTGCATTCCTGCACACACTTCTCCAGCTCTATTCCTCAGGCACTCAATTCTGTCCCTGTTAAACTAAACATAGCTGGATCCTCAGTCTTACCATATCCCTTTCCTCACAAAATGACTCAGAATGCCTTTTTTCATTTCTTTTGTTATTTTCTTTCCGGGAGAATGCTGCTCTGATCTGACCTGAACCCATTTATTTGCACTGAGAGACCAGAGAGTCTGGATCAAGCTGTTTTATTCATCAATCCTCAATGAGAGCCACTGCTAAGATGGAACAAGGAGCTAGAACCAACTGAACAATCACTGCTTTCTGTATTGGGCTGCACTGCTGCTTGCTGTGATGCATGTGGATGCACGTGGATGCATGCTGGTGTGTTTGTGTGTGTGTGTGTGTGTGTGTGCACATGTTTATTGGATTTTGGGGTGTTGGTGTATGTTGCATGCCAAAGGTTGTCCTCTGGAATTGTCACACTCGTCGTTCAGACATTCAGATATGCGTATGTATGTATGTATTTGTGTGTGTGTGTGTGTGTGTGTGTGCTCCAGAGCAGAGTGGAGTGAAATGAGCACTAAAGCAGCAGGAGATGTTCTGTTTTAGTCTGTTCATTCATCCATGGCTCTGACCTGGTGATCTGGTGAAGCTCACTGTGGGAAAGCTCTTTGGCTGACTGTGGAATCACTGAGCCTGTGAGGGTCGAATGTCATGCTGTAGTCGGAACAGTTTTGAAGCGAAGTGCAACCCGAAAGCATGTCCTTATGATTAATAATTAAAAAGAGCTGCTAAACATGAGCAGCCTCTAATTATTGAGGTGTAATAAATACATCAAATGTGTGTAATGGCTACACTGACACTCTCACAGACATATTGATCTGAAACAAATCAGTTATTTCTTGTGTTTCAAAGACTCATACATGACTCAGAAAACCCAGAAAGGTTCTGTTTTACATGGAGTTGAAGGAAGTGCAGAAAGCCATTGAGCCTATCCTACCTCTACTCTATACCAACTGTCTTCTAGTTTCCTTTCATCATCTCTTACTGATAGACACACACACATTATTAAACTCCTCCTGGAGAGAAGAATGTTCTCACCCTCCCAAAGACTAACCTGTTCTGATTGGCTCCCTGCAGAGACTCCTACGGATGGATCTGCCAGTTGCAGATGACAACACCGTGCACTTCAACTCCACCCTCATGGCCTTAATCCGCACTGCTCTGGACATCAAGATTGCCAAGGGTGGGGAAGGTTTGCCATCTCTTTTCCCTTCTGTCCTTCTCTCCTCTTGTCTCTCAAGCTTTCCAAACTGAAGCTTTAGGCTGATGTGTCAGTTCACATGTGTTGGTGTCCACTCAGCTGACATTTCAAACACCGAATCAGAATTCTGTACTGCAGTCTGCAGTCTGTTAAGAACAGTGTAATGATAAGTCTGTCCTGACCATTTGGGAACTTTTGTGTTCAGAACTGAATTTTTATGCATATAAACATAGAGTCTGAATTGTGCATTTGGAGTGAATACACATGTGGATACTTACATCTGCTTGAGTGTATGGGTGTGTTGGTGTATATGAAAGGTGGTTTGTCCCCATTACTGTGTGTTTAGGGGGTGTTGATAAACACCAAATGGATGCTGAGCTGAGAAAAGAGATGATGGCAATTTGGCCCAATCTCTCACAGAAGACTCTGGACCTGCTGGTCACACCTCATAAGGGTAAGTCAGTAAGCCAGAGGTTTGTGTGGCTGGGTTTCTTTCACCCCTTTGCCCCTAAGATTGCTTCTCCTCCGCCTGCTCTGCACCCTCTGATGAGCCACAATCTCCAGCATGAACTTTTCCCAATAGAATGCATATGTTCTACACTGACTCAGATCACACACCACCACAAAACCCACCATAATGCACATTATAAAAGCATATGGAAACTTCGAAAAGCCATATAAAATACTGATTTCCTGTAGATCAGTGCCACAATCTGCTTTGTTAAATCAGAACGCACTCGTTCAAAATAATGAAATAAAACAGTTCACTAGCTAGTATATGGTTCTGTGCAAAAGTCATACCCGTTTCTACTCCAACCTCTCCGAGCCTTTTGTTCCAAGATGTTCACTCTGATCTTGGTCTTCTCTTAAAATAAATTTTCCTCTTTGATCATTTTAGAATTGAATGTATTTCTAGGTATAAACGTAATTATTCATATATTCTTGAACACGTTCTGGAAGAAGTACATCTTAAAAGTGGTCATGCTATGAAACCCAGAACACAGAGCACAGCTTTGATCCCTTTATTAAATTATGATTTGTCTTTTTATAAATACTGTTTTACCTGCATTTACATACGCTTCCAGCTACTGGAAAAATAGGGTGACTTTTGCTTAGAACTGTACATCCCCCGCTAGTATGCATACCCAACACACACACACACTTCTTAAGTCTTAATTTTCCCTTATACATTGCAGAAAGTTGTAAGACGTACCCACACCCACGTCCCTCTACATGAAGACCCGGTGCTGGCTCTCAGATTTCTGTGCCTCTAATCAGAGGGTGTGACTATAGACCAAAACACTATAGATGTCTTTTCACTTCAGGGTTTTTGTTAGTGAATACTGGACATACAGGCAGTAGTCTCACTGTAAGCAATTAAAGAACATATGATGAAGCTTGTAGAAATAAAAATCCTAACAAGCATGAGATGAAAGTGACTTTGCAGTTTATTCACGAGAATAACAGCCCTACTGCAAAGTCATTTTGATTATTGTGGTTAGTCTGATTTGCTCAAAAGCATGCCAAAAATCTCAGTGCTGAATGCATGGTGCCAGAGCACCTGAGGCATGTGATATCATATATTGATGAATACATTAAAGCATGAAATGCTGTAGAGTTTAACGCAGACATTTTTGCTCCCTAATGAGGAGTATAACTTGTTGCACTAAAGGAGCTTTTTTTTTTTATTTTTTTTTTTTTATAAAAGTATGAACTTGTCTTTAATGCATGCATTTAAAGTTTAAAGTAAATCTGGTCTTTTAGGACATTTCACAGTTTGGTCCAAACACTTTCCCCTGATCGACTGTTTTTAAGCTTTTCCACATTTTACACTTGATCATATTTTAAATCTGTGGGATTTTTATTTTTGGGGATTTTCCTTCTTTCCAGGTATTTGGAAAGTCATCTTTAGTCCACAAACTACTTACTGTCTGTCATCAAGCAGCCAATCAACTGATTCTCAACAGCCTGCTATGCTAATATTCTTCATTAAAATATTCTCTATGGCACTTTGTGTATTGAGTCTAACATTTAAATATACAGTATTTTAGAACAGACAATCAAAACATATGTATGCTTAAGGCACATTAATCTTAATATGTATTAATGACATGGATGATTCTGATGAACCAGATTCTTCAAAAGTATATTTTAAAGACCCAAGTTAAACAGGTGCATGTTAACCTAATTTAAAAACCATTTAGAGCTCTAGAAATGTTTGATGTTCTCTAAAGTTTAGCTTGACATGTTATTGGTGAGGAAATAAAAAAAGGTTCCAGTATTGGAGCTGTGATGATTGTTGGGATAAACTGCTCAGGATGACGGTCACGTGGCGTCACATCGATGTCAAAACTAGAGGGGAAAAGCACAAGGTGAAGAATATAAACCCACATGCAATGTTAGCTACTGCTTATCTAACTTAAGCTACACAGAATCAGCTTAGGCTTAAATGAACTTTATAACTTTTATATGTGATAACTTTATGTTCTGCAGTATTCATTTGTCTCCCTGTTATTTATTTACTCTGCTAAAATAAAGCAGAAACGTCACTGAACTCTGTGAAAAGCGTCTGTAACATCTGCTGACAGAAACAGCCATGAGCCTTCTTTATCCATACTCTTCTTTTAGGCTCTGAAGAATCAGGAACGTGAAGCATTGAAGTAAAATCTAAACAGATCTGAAGTTCTTGGTATAATCAAACTGTTAAAAAAATATATACATAAATATAAATAATTCATATTATATACAAAAAAAGTGAATGAAAAAGGACAGGTGTATGTTCTGTACACTGTCCACCAAATAATGCGAAACTGCCAACATGTTCAACATTTGATCAGCTGCTTGGTGACTCGAGTGTCTGCTGAATTATTCACATACCTCACATTCAGCATCAGAAGGTGAAAGAGCAACAGAACACACTCAGATTGAGATTTGTGTTTTTGAATAATGAAATGGAAAAAGAGAAATGACATGCACAAAAAAATCTAAAAAATGAAGCTATAATATTAAGAGAAACTTTTTTAATCAGTCTGTTTGTGAAAAGACTATATGTTTTCTGTGTGTGTGTGTATGTGTGTGTGTGTGTGTGTGTGTGTGTGTGAATGAGAGAGAGAGAGTAGTCATGCACCCCCACCCCCGGCTCAGGGTCCACCTCCCCGTGTCTAATCGTGCAGGGTAACTTTCCCTTCTCTCAGCAGCGACAGACCTGACAGTGGGCAAGATTTATGCAGCCATGATGATTATGGAGTACTACAGACAGAGCAAAGCCAAGCGCACTCAGGCTCTCCGAGATGAACAGGTACAGTCCTCGCTCTGTATATCACACTCAGTCCAGTTAAATTCTGGTTCATTTATTCAGTGTTTTAACCACAGATAGTGCCGTTAAACAGCTTTAGACTTTAGATTTCAGTGGTGGCGAAGAAAAACTTCCTACATCCATGAGAGAAATCAGACTGAAGAGGGAACCCATGCTCTTCTGGGTGACGCTGGATAGTGTGATTATGAATCATTACTCTTGTACAGTTGTATACTGTAGAGAAAGTATTGAAAGTTTTAGTTTTAACTAAGCGAATTTATCCACTGTGTAATGACTGGGATTTGAGCATAAACTCTCTGCAATGTGTTTTATCATGTCCAAAAGTCCAAAAGTCTTCTCAGTCTTATACTCCTCATGCCCTTTAGGTCAAATATGTCCAATTTTCCTTCTCTTTCCATCTTTAGCTACTGCCTTAACACTGTTACAAATCCCACTCCATCCCACACAACATCGCGCCTCTCTCTTTCAACAGTCCTTCTCCAGGTAGTCCGCGGCCTTCCTCTTCTGCTTCACACCTCTAGCGACCATTGCATAATTGTTTTTCCCCCTCCTATACTATGTACCTTGTGGCCTTGCACAGATCCTCACTAGATATCTTGTTTGGCCAGTGGATTCTTAGTATACTCATCGGGCACTTCCTGTGGAACACGTCCTGTGGAACACGTCCTGCTTGTTGCTGTCTGCCACAGTAACTTTCTACATTTTGGCACCATAAAGCAGAATGCATACCACAAGAACATGAGCTTCATCCTGGTACTGTATTTAGCAGATATCCATACTGTGACGATGGCATGGAGGGGCTGTAGAAAGTCATTTTCCACTCTTTGCTCTTTTCTCAAGTGTGCTTAACATAAAGCATGACGACAGGGGGAAAGAGAGACTCCACACACAAGAGCTAACTACAACACTACTACACAAAATGGCGGAGGCAGAAAAATGACCCCCGAAAACCCATATGCATGCTGGGAGATGACCCTCGCTCCTCCCAGCTCTCACGCAGCCAATTGCCTCCAGCCCCCATGGCGGGTCACCACGACTCTCTTCCTGTATATGACTGAACCTACAGGATAGGAGCACAGTATCATTGACATAGTCACGGTCTCCTAGTATCGTAATGAATTTCTATCTGATTCCCCTGTGCTTGATGAGGGTGTTCTCCATTCAACCACAGTGTCAATGATGGGTCCAGTTATCACACACCCTTGCTTTATGCTGCTTATACCATAATACCAGAATGTTGTCATACTCATACTATCCAACCAACTCTCAAAGTCTGTGATGCTGAATACGGAGGGCTTGCTGTTCTAGGCATTGCTCTGTGTTATTCCTCTTTCTTAGGCTATCCTAAGTCTGCCACCAGGGATTCTTTTCTATTTTGTTATAGAGTTGTAAAATAAGTCTTTCATGTATATGTTGTATTTATTTTTGCATTGTGACATCACTTAATGGAAATAGTAAGAAGGTTACAGGGTTAACAAGGTTACATGTCTTAACCACTCAGTGCTGATACATGTCATGTTTTCTCGCCACACAAACATCACGGGCTCCTGACAACGCGTCCGCCCTGTCATCCGGAGATCGCGAGTTCGAATCCGGGTGATGCTATAGCTGCCCGTAGCCGGGAGCTCAGAGAGCAAAATTGGCTGTGCTCTCAGGGTGGGAGGGGCAGCATACATTCTCCCCCCATGTCAATCAGCGCAACACTGTCCAGTCACGGGCGTCTGTGAGCTCATGTATACAAGAGGTGGGCGGAGCGCTCTCCTCCAAGCGTGCTACACCGCTCCTGAAAGTTGCATGGGCAGCAGTTCGAAAAGAGGCAGCGGCTTGCGTCACGTGCATCAGAGGAAGCACGCGATAGCTTCGCCCTCCCGGACTGGCAGTTCACATGACAAGGGGGCTCAGAAGCACTGACGGGTGGGAATTGGAGACGACTAAATTAGGGAGAAAATCGGAGAAAAAAAAAAAACTCATCTCATGACTCCTTTTAATGAATCATGACATAATATCTTTAAGAAATGTAGTCTCATAGTTAAATTTACTTTCAATATATGATGTAATACAGTTTTATAGGAATACATTTTTATTTTTCTATATCTATATAAAACCAGAGGGTTATCAACACTAATGTTTTGTTGTTGCTATTGAAGATTTCAAAGGTGTTTTCCTTTACTTGACATGGGGAAATATGCCATTAATTTAAATAATTTAATAAAAATTGTTTGAGGTATGTTTCACGAAGCCAGAATGCTCAGCTATTCAAGAAAACTATTTGGTGCCATGATTCTTTAAAAAAAATTTCTGAGTGATCATCCTCTAAGTGTGATGATTCCATAATTTTGTCAAGGGTTGTAAAAAGGACAAGGACAAAAATGACCACTTAAAAATATAAGACAGTATGAGATCTGTACAGAAAGTAATGAGAATGAAGTGACACTTGGGGATGGTGGTTGAAGGTCAGTTAGTGGGATCTCAGATAAACAGTAGGACCCGTGTCAGTTACATTTTACATTGCACAATGCCCTGATATTTTTTTTTGTGAAACAAAACAAATTTCATCTGCTGAAGTGCCTTGTTACTGGAACAATGCTTGCAAGTTTGGACTTCCACATCCACCCCACAGCCCGACTTCCACATCCACCCCACAGCCCGACTTCCACATCCACCCCACAGCCCTGACTTCCACATCCACCTTACAGCCCGACTTCCACATCCACCCCACAGCCCTGACTTCCACATCCACCCCACAGCCCCGACTTCCACATCCACCCCACAGCCCAACTTCCACATCCACCTTACAGCCCCGACTTCCACATCCACCCCACAGCCCGACTTCCACATCCACCCCACAGCTCGACTTCATGTGAAACTCCGTGTGATTTCTTCTTGTTCCCCAAGATTAAAACACATTCCCATGCGTAAGCTGTGTGGAGAGCAGGGAATTTCATTATCGTTACTTTCCAGACAGACCTGTTGGAAAATATGCTATTTAATAATAGTTTCAGTACTAATATCTGCAAATTCTTACTTAATTGTTAAGAAGTTATGTAGCATGTTAAATATTATCTCATCCCATTCACTTATAATACAGAGAGAGAAATGTCAAGTCCAAGTATATGTGTCTTTCAACTGCTTAAAACAACAAAAGCAAACAACATGTGGAATGCAACCAGGCATGCTCAAGCATTGGAATTTCTCATCTCATCTCAACACAACCTCTGATGTTTTAAGCGGATGATATGAAGCATTGGTGCATGCATATGTGCATATGAGGTCTTGCAACTAATTTCCTGTGCTAGCCACTGATACTGATTCATAATCACACTTCATATTTCTCTTCTTATGATCCTATGGCTGTATTCAGAGTTCAGTATTTAAGAAAGCAAATGTATATGATGGATATTTTTATACGTGATAACTGGGCACACAGTTTAATGCAGCCATGAAGTTATGAATCAAGGCCATGAAATAATAGTGTGTGCATGGGATGTATGGTTTTTTAAATCCTGCATAGGAATAAAATACTGCAATTCTTTTAGTTGAGCTGCCTCTGGCTATGGAGAACTTTATATGGATTAAATTGTTGTCTCCTCTGTGGAAAAAACTTAATGTGGTTAATTATTATTATGACATTCCATCGACTGTTTCAGTTTATTTATATACAAACCAAATCTCAGAGCAACATCCTTCAACTTCTGAACAGAGTTTAAGTGTGTAGTCAAGTCTGAGCTCTGAACCCTGTGTGTAATATCAGGATTAAATCCTCACAATGATTAACTCTGAATACAGCACCTAATCTCCAGATCACATTATCCTCCCAGCCAGTAAAATGTTTCTGTTCTGATTACAGACCTCATGTTTGTATTGTGTATGCTTTGCTAGCTTAAACTTACACACAGTTTTAAAAGCATCTCATATTTATCTCTGACTGTTTCCTAAACATCAGGGTTTAATTCTGAATGGATGAAACCAGTTAGTTGCTCGAGTTAAATGCTTGGTGTTAGTTGCTCATGTTGGGTGACAGTTTTCGCATGGTGGCTGCAGCTGTCATTTACACAGAATATAAAACTTAATGAACCCCAGAGCTAATTAAGCCTTTGTATTATGTGAAGTTATGTTACTGGGAAATATTTATAAACAAGTTAGTTATCAGCTACTAACTGCACATATACACATATGCAGCATATTATCTCAATCAGGACTTTGCTAAACCTTTTTCAAGACAAGGACACACACAGAAGTGTAAAATCTTATTTGTTTTTGGATTCTAATTAATATAGATACAGATATCTGATTAATTACTTCTTTGTATTTCTAAACTTTCCACCCTGAGAACCAAATACATTCTCCAAACATCTTGTAGCCACAAGTTCAGATACATAAAGTTGACATTGGGTGTTTTTATTCATAAATTCTTTGACTGAGTGTTTGCAAGAAATTTGATATTTATGAAAATCTGCAAAATTTGGAAAAACGTTCATATTCTACTTCTGAGTGTGTGTAAAGTGTAAAGTTGCGCGTAAGAAGAGTAAATACTGTTAACCTCAACCCGATTGAAATTATGTAAATTCCGCGGCTTACTTTTATATCTGCACTTTTATATCTGGAAGATGCTATGAAGTTTAAACTGGTAGTGTTTGTTTTGTTTACAGCATTTAGCAGATTTATCCAGAGACTTTGCAGCTTTGAAGTCTCAGTCAAAAACTCATCCTCGTGCTAGCTCACTAAGATCAGGGACTCACTAAGATCAGGGACTCACTAAGATCAGGGACTCACTAAGATCAGGGACTCACTAAGATCAGGGACTAAGGGTATTTTCACATTTGGTTCAGGTTCAAGCACTTCAGGCTCACCCTTTGCCAGTGTATTTACACCCTCATGGCCTTTTGTAAGAATAACTACTGGTGGACAAGGCATAGTTTAATAATAATAATAATAATAATAATAATAATAATAATTTTAACATGTAAACAGTTTAATAATAATATATTTTAAATAAACTATTCTAGTTATTATTTAAATAAATATAATTATATTATATAATTAGAATAATTATGTATATATAATAATATATAATTATAATTATTATATTATTCTTAAAATTATTTAATATAAGGGCGGCACGGTGGCGCAGTGGATAGCGCTGTCGCCTCACAGCAAGAAGGACCCGGGTTCGATCCCCCGGGTGGGGCGACCTGGGAAATTTCTGTGTGGAGTTTGCATGTTCTCCCCGTGTTCGCGTGGGTTTCCTCCGGG
>JAOVYV010000024.1:13378094-13390299 GCA_025674545.1 Hassar affinis
TCTGTCTTGTCAGTTTGACAGCATTTTACTGAATCTGAGGAGAAAGTAAAGCTTTCAGCAGCCCCATCATCAATACACAGCAGTGATGCAGTTCCTTTGGCAGCCCTACATGCTCAGACCTTAACACTGCCTCCACCATGTCTGACAGATGATGTGGTGATGATGCTTTGGATCATGAGCCCTTTCTTTCCTTCTCTATACTCTTCTCTTAATTTCATTCTGGTATAAGTTCTCAATCTTGTTCTAGAACTGGACAGGCTTATTTCTGTTCTTGAGTGTTAAAAGTGGTTTTCATGTTGAGGTGAACACTCTGTATTTACATTTATCAAGGTATCTCTTGGTTGTAGACTCTGACAGTGATACTCCTCCCTCCTCCAGAGTCTTCTTGCCTTGGCTAGATGTTGTGAAGTTTTTATTCACCAAGGAAAGAATTGTGGTCATCCACTTTAATTGCTTTCCATGGTCTTTCAGGAATTTTGGTGTGTCTGAGTTTGCCAGTGTATTCCTTTTTTGTAAGAATGTATCAAATTGTTGATTTTCCACTCCTTAATTTTCTGCTATCTCTCTGTTTTTTGGCCTAAAGATGACCTCCTTCACATTGCATCGACACCTCTTTAGACCACATATTGAGAGTTCCCATAAACTCTTGTCTCATCGTTGCACCTTCTTACCTTTTTATCTCTCGCACCTCAACATAACATCCTTTGAATTCTATGCGGTCATCGTGACCTCTCCAATCAATTTGATTATATTTGTCATCTACTGTCTCCCTGATGCCCTTGGGATTTCTTGGATGAAATGGACACACTCATCAGCCACTTCCCCAACAACAACACTCCTCTCATGATCCTTGGTGACTTCATCCTCCCCTCAGACAGACTGGAGTCATCGTGCCTCCCTTCCGTTGTACAGTCCTTATCCCTGTGGCTGAACACCTCTCCTTCTACACACAAGGGAGGAAATACCCTAGACCTGGTCTTCAGTTGCCCAAATCCAACTGGAGCCATTTATGTCACCCCACTCCATGTTTCTGATCCTCATCTGATATCTTTCATGCTTACCCTTCTGGTCCAACATTCAACATGTGATTACCTATTTAATTCTCAGAGGAACATCCAGACCATCTCACCTTCATCTATAGCCTCCCCCACACTCTAACTTCTCTCAGACCCAGACACCTTTTCCACACTACCAGTCGACCTCGTCACAGACTTTTTTACTTACTTCACTCTCCTCCTCCATAGACATCTTCTGCCCCACAATGTCTACACCCAAGAAGCCCTGTTGTCCTGCTCCATGGCTATCAGATATATTGTGCAGCCATCATAGGGAGCTTAGAGCAGCAGAAATGAAGTGGAAGAAATCACAACTCAAAGATCCGACCTCCTACCATGATCTTCTCTCCAAATTCTCAACCGATGTGACCTCAGCAAAAATGGATTTCTACAAAGATAAGATTGAAAACTCGTTACACAATCCTCAAAAGCTCCATAACATCTTCACCTCTCCACTCAACCCACTAAGTCCTTTCCTCCATCATCCGTAACAGCAGAAGACTTTGCAACCTTCTATGGACACAAGATTGAAGATATCTACCAGACCTTCACATGACCTACTCACAGAGCTACTCCTCATCCTTGCACTCCACATCCACAGACTCCCTCCACCACCACACTGGTACAGTTTACCACAATGGCATTCAGCAATTAAAACAGTCATCCAATCCTACAGCCTGCCAGTTAGATCCAGTCCCATCTACACTGCTCCAGACTGTCACCTGACCTCCTGCCCTACATAACTACCATCATCAATGGCTCCATAAGCTCTGGACTTGTCCATTCAGCTATGAAAAGAGTAAGGATCACTCCAATCTTGAAAAGATTCCAATCTCTTTTCTTTCTAAAATCTTGGAACGCACTGTTTATAACCAACTATCTCTCTATTTGTCAGACAACAATCTCCAAGATTCCAACTAGTCTGGCTTCAAACCATCACACTCTACAGAGACAGCCCACCTCACAAGTTATGGAGATACTCCAGGCTGCTAGATCAGAGAAACTCTCATCCGTCCTCATCCTCCTCGACCTCTTGGCAGCATTTTACATGGTCAACCACAGCATTCTCGTGTCTTGCCTCTCTAGTCTCCCTATCCAGGGAACAGCACGGCAGTGGTTTGCCTCTTACCTAGAAAAATGGACTTACAAGGTAACATGGAGAGGATCCACTTCAGCTCCATGCAGACTATCCACTGGTGTCCCACAAGGTTCAGTACTTGGTTGTCTCCTATTCTTCCTCTCTACTCTATCTCTGAGAAAAGTCATAGCTTCTCATGGGTTCTCTTACCACTTTCATGCTGATGACACCCAACTTATCTTCTCTTTTCCTCCCTCAGACACCAACATCGTAGCTCATATTTCAGCTTGCCTGACTGACATCTCCTCCTGGATGACTGCTCACCAACTCACACTTAACCCTGACCAAACTGAACTCCTATTAATTCCTGGTGACTCCCTGGCTCCACTGGCTTCCAATAGCCGCCTGCATCCAGTTCAAAACCCTGACCCTCGCCTACAAGGCAAAGACTGGACCTACACCCACATACCTCAAAGCACTTATCACCCCTCACACTGCACCTCGCTCCATTTGGTCCTCCAGCACTGCCTGATTGTTTCCACACTCTACCAAGGGCAAACGCTCCTCACAACTTTTCTCCATTTTGGCACCAAGGTGGTGGAATGATCTTGAAGTGTCAGAACAGCCGAATCTCTTTGTCTTTAAAGGACATCTTAATACCTTTCTTTTCCACAGATGCTTAAACTAGGTATCTTTTTCACACTCCTAGGAAGATTGGTTACTGTTGATATGCAACAACATTTGCTTCTCTGAGGTCATGGCTAATGTCCTTTCTTACACAATATTAGGCCTTGTGGTTTTAGTGTGTGTGTGTGTGTGTGTGTGTGTATAGAGCTATTAATGTGCACAATATTATCACTAACATTTTATTTCTTACTGACAAGTCTAAAAAGATTTAATTTCTCAGTTTAAACCCTTAAACATTTTGTGTATTACTGTACAACATGAAAATAATCAAAATAATATATTATTATTATTATATAATAGTATTACAAGTGTTACTTGTGAAACATTGAGGTAACGTTTATGAAGTTTAGGAAGTATTATAGCAAGACATTGTGGTGGCAGCATCATTTTATGGGCTGCTTTTCTACAGGTAGGACAGGGGCTATAGTCAAAATAGAGGGAATTGTGCATGGCTGCAGATACCCAAGTCTTCAGACCTCCAGCCATCTACATATGAAGAATAATTTTACCTTCTTTTGGTACATTGGTGCAGTGTGTGAATGTGTCTGTGTGCCTGTCCTGTAATCAACTGGCAACCCATTCAGGGTATTTCCTTACCTTCCTCCCAGTGAGTGGGCTCCAATGAATAGGCTACAATCTGTAGAATGACTTGAAGGGGCTGATGAAAAGGAGATTTAGAGTAAGAGCCCTCACAATCTGATGGATCTGGAGCATTTTTGCAAGGAAGAGTGGAATAAATTGGCCAAATCAAGATGTGATATGTTAGTAAACTCTTATTGGAAAAGATTCATCATGGTTTTATGTTTTTCATTCATTCTTTACATGACAAAAACCTGCAAGTCTAACAGGTACACATGTTTCTGCCCATGCAAGCAGGCACGTTTTGTTCACATAGAATGGTCTTTATAGATTCTTGATATTTTCTGTTCTGGATGCATGGCATGACCTCTCTCCTGATGTTAGTTTTTATTCAGCTGTGTGAACACTCTGGAGAATGCATGGTCAATGAGGGGCTGCTATGATTTCCTTAAACTGTATATGTATTGTGCAGTCTAGGTAGTATTGTATGCGCACTTACACACACACACACATTTTTCTTTCTATACTTATGAGGACTTTCCACTGACACAATACTTATTGCAGCTGATTACCCCTAACCTCAGCAATGAAAATACAACTTTTTGGCTTTTTTTTGTTTTTTTGGGGGGGGTATTTTTTTGTTAAAAACTGCAGCAAAAAACAATTTTCCTTATGGGGACAAGCAAAATGTCCCCACAAGGTCAAAAATATCAGATATTCATAACCCAAATGTCCCCATAAACCTATAAAACCATTGTACACACACACACACACACACAACACCAAAATAAAAGCATATACTGTACATATTCTATATAGACAGTATAGATTTTCATCTTCTGCCCCAGCTTCACTTGGCTTGTTGGACATACGGCAGTATCACTCTGTATCTTGTCATTTTCTTTCCTGCTTCCTTCACAGACTATAACAGACAACAGCCCTATGAAGCGGTCAGCCTCATCACTTGGTCATGGCCGTTTGGGGCAGGTGCCACGGGCCGATGATTATGCCATGGACCGTGTAATGCCAGAGGAAGTACCAAGGCATGGACACCGCCGCCGAGATCGCAGCCACCGAGCCTCTGAGAGATCTCTCAGCCGCTACACTGATGCTGATACAGGTCAGGAAGTCAGGACTGTTGGGGATTTTGGGGATGATGATGTGGTACCACAGCAGTTGTGGTAGTGATGGTGGTGGTGATGTTGATGATGATGATTATGATAATGAACACTTTGATCCCTTAGCCATTAAACTGATTGTGAAAATGAGTTCAGTAGTAGCTGAAGCCTGCTTGACCAGGAATTTCATAGGAATCATGGAAGAGGGCAATTAGCACTTGTGTGCAGATGATTAGCCAGGTGTACAGACGATTCAGTCAGGCCACAGGACCATACTGATTATACTGAACTATTTTAGAGTGGCAATTTCAGGGATCTCACAGAAACCCTCATGATCAAACATTAATTGAGAGCAAAACAAACATGGAAGCTGCTGGTTGCATTTGTGTGTGCTATGTTTTACACTCTAAAGACAGAATATAAGAAAATAAATACTGTCATGGCTGCGAAGATGGAAATAGTTTTATTATTAGTTTCAGTTTCGGCTAGTGCAAGCTATTGCAATAAGCTAGAGTTATTGTTATTTTGACGTATGTTATTTGTACACAAATATCATTATTATTTGTTTAAAGACCATTGTTAATTGTACACAAGGTTCTAAACAAGTATGCAATATTTGGTTGGTGGAGCTTCCTGGTCAGCCCACTCTCATTAGCTATTGTGGGTTTCTCAATATTCCGTTGCTGTTCCTTGCACACTACAGGATTTCAAGTCATGGTAGCAGCAGTGGTAGCTCAGTGGCTCAGTGGTTAAGACATTGGCCTACTGATGAGTTCAAATACCAGCATCACCAAGCTGCCACTGCTGGGTCCCTGAGCAAGACCCTTAACCCTCAACTGCTCAGTTGTATAAATGTCATAAATGTAAGACAAGTAAAGTGTAACTCACACTACAGGATCTATTGGGAAGATAATCATTTGCAATCAGGCTTGAATCAGGCTGTGCTCCTGCGATTGTTGGCTGGGGCAAATCAGAGTGTGTCAGAGGATACATGTCCTAACCTTGGAGGGAATAGTCAAATGTCCTATAAACTGTCTGCCTGTCTAAAATGTTGAGCAGGATGTCATTAGTTAATGAGCGAAACACATTGTGTTAGTCAGACCATATGCTGTAATCAGATTGTTGTAGTGGCTCGCTGTTGTATTCAGTGGGCATTTTTCCATTTATAACCTTTGTGGAAGCATAAGAAATGCTATGTGCTATGAGTCGTTTTTGTTCATTAGGTATTTCATCAGTAAATGCTAAAGCTGGCTTTGTTGTAGGTCTTGGCACGGATCTGAGCACCACCACGCAGTCGGGCGAAATGCCACCCAAAGAGAAAGAGCGTGAACGTGGCCGTGCCAAAGAGCGGCGCCACCACCACCACCACCACCACCACCATCATCACAGCTCAGTGGAGAAGGAGCACTATACCCCTGAGAGAGAGCGAGGAGACTATGGGCACCGGCAGCGCCGCTGGTCCCGGTCACCCAGTGAGGGCCGAGAGTGCCTCACTCACCGACAGGTGGGCTTGCATGAAAATCACATGCTTTCCTTGCTCCACAGTGAATCCATCTATACTGATGGATTTAGAAGCTCCCTTTGCACTGTGCTGTGTTTTTTTCCCACTGTCCACTGGAACATGTGTACGTTTGTAGTAGAGGACTGTAGGATTATGCCAGACAGGAAGAGCCTGAAATTAGGATGTAAAAAGTCCATTTATCATAAACTTCTCAAAGCTTATTCTGTAAAAAAAGATGATATGATGACTGGTTCTAGTTCTTTTTCATCGTTCCAATGGAATTCAACTCCTCTTCATTTGTTTTCTCCTGTTTTGGTCTCTTTTTTTTGTCTTTGTCCTCTATGTAATATGTTGCTTCTCAACACTGGATCATTTCTTTTTTCATCATTTTGCATTTGCCCACACCACTGTCCTGCTTCTCTGTGTGTTCTTTTACTTTTCCACAACTGTACCCTCCTTACTGTTGTTGTGTCGGTGTCTTCTCTCTCCCTCCCTCTTCCTCTCTCTCTTCCGCTCTTGTTTTGTGGATAAATTTTGTCGTTCTTTTTTGTTTTATTTGCCTTGTCCCATTTTCATGTAGGGCAGTAGTTCGGTGAGCGGCAGCCCCGTGCCCTCAACATCTGGGACGAGCACGCCTCGGAGAGGTCGACGGCAACTGCCCCAGACACCCGCCACCCCGCGCCCACACGTCACCTACTCACCTGTTGTCCGTAAACCAGTTGGAACATCACCTTCCGGTCCACAGAGCCGCCTACCCACCCCAACCCAGAGGCGTTTCTCTCCACCTGTGCCTGAACCACCTGTACCCCCTCATCATGGCTCTGGCCGCCGTGCTCGATGGTGCCCAGGTTCGTCTGAAAGTGCACCAGGCGATGGCTTTTATGATTTTGAACGTTGTGAACCACCGGCTTATGAGCCCAACCCAGGACAGGGCAACCCACACCCACATAACCCACCACCACACCCCCGTTCCCCTAGGACTGCACGCCCCCCTGGTGCTCGTCGCATGCCTAATGGGTACCGTTCCTCCTCACCCTCGCCACAGCGACATGCACTCCCTCACAGTGCACCTCACAAGCCTCCACATCCCAGAGGGCCCAGGAAAGGGTTGCATGAACCTTACAGTGAGACAGATGAGGATGACTGGTGCTAGCCTCTGGGAGAGGGGAGGGAGGGAGCAAGGACACAAAAAAGGAAGAGATCAGACTGGCAGTTGCTGGAATGAGACACAGTCAGAGACTCAATGTTCTGACATGCAAGGCAGTTTTGTCTTGGATTCTGGAAGCCTCTGATGAAATGGAGGGACTAATGAGAATAAGGGCAGATTGTTTTGGGAATGTCACAGAAATGAGACATCACTAGAGGCAGGAGAGAGGCAGTTCCCTGAGTATCCCTGCCCTAGGGCTAACACCAGGAAGGATGTTGGTGCTAGCCATTGGGGAGAGGTGTGGGAGGTGGAGAGGATCAAATGTCAGGGTTAGGGAAGATGCCAGCAGTTGCTCGAACTTGACTGAGCTGCAGGCAAGAGTCATTGCAGGAAAGGCAGTGACACCATTAAGTGTGCATGTTCAAGAGAAAGCACAGCAGAAGTGAGCTGGAAGGCTCAGGGGAAATCCAGGCATGCTTCCCTTCTTTTCATTACGTTCCCTTTATCTTTTTCTCTACTGCCTGCTGTTTTCTTGCACATGACTGGATGACAAAGTGATCAGAAAGAGGAGCTGGTTTGGGATGGGCATAAGAAAATCTGAAAAATTATAAATAATGCTTTCTAAGGAAAATGAATATGCAGACTTCTATGACTGACAAGAGGAATGTCTGTTTTTTGGATCTATATCTTCTGCAGACAAATGACAAAAGCCACAGATGTGGTGAACAGACCTCAGAAAAGTTGATAAGTTCACAATCTAAACACTGAGATTAACCACTTGCTTTACTCAACTTGACTGGAGCACCGTCTATTGCAAAAATCCACCCACATTTTGGGTAATATTGATGAGTTTTATCATCTGTGTTTACTGTTAATATTTATTTCAGTGAGGGTGAGGAGGCCACTGGCCCTGTGTGTGTGTGTGTGTGTGTGTGTGTGTGTGTGTCTGTGAGAGAGAGAGAGAGAGAGAGATGGTTTTGCTTAAATGCTAGGTTTGGTCTGGGGCGCACACACCCTGACTGTATTTTGGAATCCAGGCCCTCACAGCTCCTGACCCTTAAAACTTGCGTGAGAAGAAACACAAATGAAAAGAGGGGATGTAAAAATGAACCAGTCTTCACTCTTCCTTCTTCTCCTTCTTCTTCTCCTTCTTCTTCTCCTTCTTCTTCTTCTTCTTCTTGTTAGAGACATTGAAGCTTGAATCTTCTGTTGCATTGCTCAGCTTTGTTTGAACTCTTAGGATAAAAAAAATCCCTTGCATGACTGAAACAACAACAAAAAAAATGTACAAGGAAACTTGGAATGAATTGGGGTGGGGTGAATGTTCTTGGTCCTTTCATTATGTCTGTAAAGTTCTCTCTATTTCCTTGGCTTCTGCCCTTCACTCCTCTCTCCTCTCCCTCACACTTTAAGGGAAGGCACAAAGGGGACAAGAGGCCAAAATGCTCCACTTTCATTTTGAGTCCTGCTAGAGTTTTCTAACAGATTTTTTGCCACCTGCTAGAGTTTTGAGTCCTGCTAGAGTTTTCTAACAGATTTTTTGCCACATGGCCACCGTGGCTACCAAATGGATTATAATAAAGACTAAAAACACATTTAAAATTAGTAGATTATTATTGAATTAATAGCACAAATATTTTGGAGATAAAAAGCATTTTGTAACATTGTTTTGCATTCATCTTAAAATGTATTAATAATTTGCTCATCACCATAATAAATTCAGACAGTCAGTTTGTGTGGGAATATTTCCCACATGCAGTCTGTTTATACACTTGGACTCTTTTCCTCTTACTCCAGTCTTCCAAGGTGTGATGGCATGAGAAGGGAGTGGAGGAGGTGAGAAGAGAGAGAACCTTTTCATCTTTCTAGTAGATTTGTTGTTGATGATGATACCTCCAGAAGATAAGGTGACAATGATAATGATGCCTTTGATTTCGTTTTGACTCAGCTGTGCTCTTTGTATTGCCATGTTTGTTTTGGTGTGGTTCTGTTCACATGGTATGTGGAGCTCTGTAGAAGTGATGTATTCTGGGCCATGGTGTCTCACCTTTTGACCTCCAGCTAAACTAATCTGCATTGGTTTCTTCTTTAATATTCACAGATGTCCCTTAATCATAAACAGTAAAACACATACTGTCTTAAATGTTAAAAAATACTCCTATTTTCTGGTATAAAAAAAGCATAATATATGTATATTGTGAATTAATACAGGTGTACATAATTAAGATTTAATTAATCTGAGCTCAAATCTACTGGCCCATCTATTTTTTTTAAATTACAGTTACATTAATGGACCACATGTATAAAATCAGAGACTAAGACAGAATGGAAAAGCCCTAATGTGCAATGTTGAGTTCAAGAGTTTGGCCTTTTTTGCATACATGAGATCAGTTCCTTCATTTAGATTTACTCTCCAGTTTAGAGTATGTCCACTAGGGATGCTATGTGTTAGAATAGTATGATGTGGCTGTATGTTTGAGAAATGAACAGAGCTCCACTACCTCCAGCGGACTTGTAGATGGCACTGTGCTCCACAGTATGAGTCTGTAGACCTGACTCATTGTCACACTTTTTGTGTTCCATATTTATGTCAATGATCTGTATTTATGTCAATGATCTGTGGATGTAGGATTTATGTTGTGCACCAGGCTGTATTCGGGACATGTGACACAGCCAGTCAGACTGCACAGGAACACAGGAATATGTAACACAGCCTATCAAATTGCATGGGTTGAAACAATGACCGGGACTCTTCTGCCAAAACCTCTGTGTCCCACTGATCTTTGTGTCCTGGTGGCTCAAATGTAATCAATATTTCCCACTTATTCTCAAAACTACTGACTTTAGTCATACAAAAATCACTGCCAAAAAATCGCTCTGAAGCACACAGTCATCATTATATATGTAGCATTTAATACTAACATGCATAGCACATTGTGTTTGTTTGTGTGTGTGTGTGTGTGTGTGTGAATGTGTGTGCAAGAGGGACAGAGAGTGAAAGAGAGCCATATAGATCCCTTTTTACACACACACCATCTATCTATCTATCTATCTATCTATATATATATATATATATATAGTTGAATGTACAGCTAAAGGCTCCCACTGCTACTTGAGAGTTAGCTTGTGTGTTGTGTGTTTTAGGAATGCAACATGGACTCCAGTTATTTATTTATTTATAATCAGTTTATATGTGAAACTGTTTATACAGTGAAATCACAGTGTTTGCAATGCTACAACATCCTTCTAAAGCTTCAAAATTGGCTTAATGAAAAATGTACAACATGCAAAAGAATTGATTCAGATACAATGACTGTTCTTGCATGCTGTGCAGCAGCCCTGAATTTTAGAACAGTTTTCTTCTTTTCTTTTTGCCAGATTTATTATTAAAAAGGGCAAAGCTAAGCAGTTTAGGGTTAAAGGTATTGGTGGGATTTAAATTACAATTCACTTGTTGTGGGGAAAGAAACTTTCTGACCTTTGTCTGAATAGCACATTGCAGTGCAGTTACTACATACATAATTTATTTTAAATTACCCACACTCTAAATCAAGTCATTATTGATCTGATAATGTTATATTATGTATAATATATATAGAAAACACATAGGTTTTCCTTTTCATTGTTTTGTCTCCTGAACTCTGAACCCATTCTTATAGAAACTATTATGGAAACAATAAAATGGACTAGGAAGCTTCTGTAACCACTAACCACTATATACCAGCTGGTGTATAACTTGTATAATCCACCATTAATTATGAAGCTGATATACACTAAATCATGTACAAGGTAGTAAAGCAAGTGGGAGCCAGAAACTGTAGCATGCAGGATTGTGTGTGTGTGTGTGTGTGTGTGTGTGTGTGTCTGTTTCTGACTGTGTGAGAAGACATTATCATTCTTGTCATCACAACTAACAAACTCACCCAGAAACCCACACCACTGTAACCAGTATAGGAGCCGCCATGAAAAGAAAATTGCAAAATCCCCCTGAAAAAATTCAGAACAAAAAAGTGAAAGTATTTATTTCAAGAACTGCATGTGCTATGTGCATGCCATACCGTGGAACTTCATTTTCAGGAAAAAAAAGAATAGTATTATTGAAAAATGACTATAGAGAAATGTTTTTAAAAGCATCATGTTCGTTTTCTTTCTATTTTTAAAACAAAATAAAAAAAATGAACAAAAAAAATCTAAAGAGATAAATGACTTTGCAAATTGAAATTGATTTTATTCTTCAATTTTTTTTTCAAACTTGGAGGTCAAACACTTCAACAATATGTTCAGGATACAGTATAATGTCATAAAAGAAGAAATAAAAACATGTGGGAAAACTTGTTAAGTTGGGCAAGGATCTGTACTTTACACTTATACATTACTTTTTGACTCTTTCTGTTTCCTTTGTACTTAACACATTGTTTTTGTTTAAGCTGCTGGATGGAAGATGAAAGAAATAACAGACTGTGTATGACAGGTTTGTGACCTTACATTGGAAAGCTTTAATTCAAACCTGACTGATCTAACAGAACACTGCTGTAAGTGACTTCCATATTCCAGGTGAATTCCAGAACATCACTGTTTTACTCCTGGAGCTGACAAGGGGAAGAAACCTAGACCATAACCAGACACGAATCAGAATCAGATTTGGCCAAGTATGTTTACACACACAAGAAATTTGGTTCTGGTTGTAGGTATGTCTCTAGAGTACCAGTGGTAAGCAGATAGTGTGTATATATACAAACAGTATAGTTAAGGTGCAAGTGGTGTTGTAAGGGGAATGGGTATAAACCTCTGATATGATGTTGTATATATATATATATATATATATATAAGTTGATTAGTTTTTTCCTGATATTTTCAATATTGCCATAGAACAATTTCATGAAGTTGTCACTAATACAGGGGTTAGACAATGAAACTGAAACACCTGTCATTTTAGTGAGGGAGGTTTCATGGCTAAATTGGGCCAGACTGGTGGCCAATCTTCATTAATTGCACATTGCACCAGTAAGAGCAGAGTGTGAAGGTTCAATTAGCAGGGTA
>JAOVYV010000024.1:13425840-13436629 GCA_025674545.1 Hassar affinis
CTCTTCTGGGAAGGCTTTCCACAAGGTTTAGGAGTGTGTTTATGGGAATTTTTGACCATTCTTCCAGAAGCACATTTATGAGGTCAGACACTGATGTTGAAGGAGAAGGCCTGGCTTGCAGTCTCCACTCTAATTCATCCCGAAGGTGTTCTATCAGGTTGAGGTCAGGACTCTGCGCAGGCCAGTCAAGTTCTTCCACACCAAACCATCCATGTCTTTATGGACCTTGCACTGGTGCGCCAACCCCAAACAGTTCCCACAAAGTTGGGAGTGACTGACCACTTCGTGGCTGACTTGCTGTCATTCCTAATCACTTCCACTTTTTATAATACCACTGACAATTGACCTTGGAATATTTAGTAGGAGGGGTGTAATGACACTTGAAATATAGAGGTAGCGGTGAACGAGGCTGGACTAGCACCACAACAAAGTGTTTTTCCCCACACATTAAAGCTTGCTTCCCAAGCAAGACTAAACCACGTCAGTCGGTTGTTGGGTCAAGAGAGGTGCATAGACACCCGATTCCACTGCGTTATTACAGATCCCCCCACAGAAACTCATCATCTTTCATTTAAATTGAAGGAGACTTGTTAAAGTTTTTACTCAAGAAAACTACAATTTATTTGGGGCAGTCATGGTCTTGTGGTTAGGGTGTCTGCCCCGTGATCATAAGGTCCCAGGTTCGATTCCCATGACTGACAGGACTTGGCTGAAGTGCCCTTGAGCAAGGAACCTAACCCCCATTGGCACCCTGGGCACTGTGGCTATTTTATTTATATATAAAATAGTTATTCTTTTTTTTTTTTTTTTTTAAAGGGAATGTTTTCACTCAGTTATTTAAGATATGGTGGATTTCCAAAAAATGTATACAAGAAAATGTGCACTGTTTTACACTTCAGGAAAAAAAAGAACTGTCTTTCATAATTGTTCTTTGTTAAAATTTTGTTTAGAATATCGTGAATCGAATCAAATCGTGACTGTATCGCTACACCCCTATTTAGTAGCGAGGAAATTTCACAACTTCACAAGTGGCATCCTATCATGATACCAGGCTGGAATTCACTGAGCTCCTGAGAGCAACCCATTCTTTCACAAATGTTTGCAGATGCATTTCTAGGTGCCTAGGTGCTCGATTTTATACACCTGTGGTCATGGAAGTGATCGGAACACCTGAATTCAATTATTTGGATGGGTGAGTGAATACTTTTGCCAATGTAGTGTATTTTACTTTGGACCAGGTGTAGTAAAATAAAACAGTATGCTCTATTTTTCTATTGCTGTTGGTTGCTGTTTATATAATGCTCCTCAACTATTAACTGAAACTTTTTTGGCTACTGTAACAAGGAAATATGCAAGCATGCATGCATTTATCTACTTCATGTCAAAACTATTCTAGCACACTGGTGGATAATGTCTAAGTATCCATATAGTTCAAACCCTTACAGCATATTTAAAAAACAAGCAGCAGCAGCGATGTTAAATGTTTCACTTTAGGTTTACTCTACATATCTCACATTAAGGTGTTCCACACTTTACATATTGGTGTGTATAAGAGTAAGAGGGACATAAACGTGGATGGGACTATGCATGTACATGTCTAACCTGTGTACCGCAGGCAGAAGTGCTCTCTCTATCCAGCTGTTCCTGCTGTTGCAGGCGAAGCAGAGTCTGCGTCTGTACATGCTGCTCCTGTACCTGCTGGGCAATCACCTTCAGTTTCTCAGGGTATAGGTGGGCATCCAGAGAGCGAATCTGATACGTACGTACGTGTGCACACACACACACACACACACACACACACACACACACACACACACTTGAAATACAGGGCCAGCAGAGAAATTTCACAAAAACCAAGAACTAATTAGAGCCTGAGTAAGTATGATTCTAAACCAGACGAAGCAGCGCTGCTAAATGTGTTTCCCATCAGACAGTACAAAGTAGTAAATTACAGTAACAAATCAGTGATGATAAACTGTGTCATTATTTCCATTAACAAGTGACCCATGACCAAGGTACCATTGCTGAACTATATTACCTTTTGCCAGGCCACAAGTGTGCTAAACAAGGACAAACGAATAGAGAATACTGACTGGTCAAACATAATGGTCACAAGTGTCATTTTGAACACTGGCTAGCTAGAAACAGCTTTCTACACAGCAATCTTATGTAGTATGGTTTTGGCCATCTACCTGTTTTATAATTTTAAGTGTCCTTTAAGAGTCACAATCCCAAAGAACATCTCTTTTTATGCAGTGTGAAACAGCCACTGGCACTTGGTCAGCTCAGTTCTAGACTCTGATTAGTACAACTAGGTCTATATTCTGGTTAGTAACTGTACCAGACTGTAAAGTTTAACCTATTGGAAATTGCCAAAAGATAGCCATGACATTTAAACTGACCATTTCATCAGTCTCAGTTTGAGCAGAAATTTGGAGTTATACGTTTTGTATTACTGATTTGTATTGAGTCAGGCGGAAAGTTTCAGTGCACATGCAAAGATTACCCTCACCTGTTCCTCCAGCATCATGCGTACTGAGCGTTCTTTCTCCAGCTGCTGCCGGAGTTCAATCATTTCTCGCCGCAGGTCCTCCACCTTCTCCTCCTCCAGAATATCTGGAGAGCCTATTCCTTCATCCTTCTCCTCTGCACGCCTTCTCTTTGGGGATGAGCCACTGAATTCCTGTGCATATGAAATGGGGTGGGGGTGAAAAGACAGTCAATCTGTTCAAACTCTTTTAGCTACTAATGTTCCAGAGACAGAACTGATTATTATGGTATCTGCACTTACTGAGCATTTTATTACAAACACATGTACACCTACTTGTTCCTGCAATTATCTGATCAGGCAATCGTAGCAGCAGTGCAACGCAAAAAAATCATGCATTTATGGGCCAGTAGCTTCAGATACACATCAAGCATCAAAATTGGGTGTAGGCGATTTTTATTAATGGCATGATTATTTGTGGCAGGCATGGTTTGCGTATTCCTTATAACTCCTGATCTCCTGGGAGTTTCATGCACACCAGTCTCTAAAGTTTACCAAGAACTGTGCAATAAAGAAAAAACAAAGTAAGTGGCAGTTCTCCAGATGGAAACGATTTGTTGAGAGAGATCAGTGGAGAATGGCTAGACTGGTTCAAGCAGACAAAGGTTACAGTAACTCAGAAAACCACTGTATACAATTGTGGTGAGCAAAAAAGCTTAACACACCAAACCTTGAGGTGGATGGACTACAAAAGAAGAAGCAGAGGCTGCAGTGGGCACAGGCTCACAAAAACTGGACAGTTGAAGAATGGAAAAACTAAGTCTGGCCTGATTAATCTAAATTTCTGCTGTGGCATACAAATGGTAGGCTCTGGATTTAGTACCAACTACATGAATCCATGGACCCAACCAGCCTTATGTGGACAGTCTAGGCTGGTGGAGGTAGTATAATGGTGTGAGGAATTTTATCTTTGTACACTTTGGGTCGGTTAATACCAATCACCCTTTGAACGCCACATCCTATTGGAGTATTGTTGTTGATGATGATATTCATCCCTTAATGGCCACAATTAACCCATTTTCTAATGGCTACTTCCAGCAACATAATGCACCATGCCACAAAGCAAAGTAATCTCAAGCAGGTTTTATGAAATGAGTTCAGTGTTCTTCAGGGGACTTCACAGTCACTGGATCTGACATCCAACAGAACACCTTTGGGATGTGGTAGAATGGGGAAAATCATGTTAACATGGAACAGAATTTAAAAAAATCATGTGGAATCCATGCCATGAATATGGATATAATAAAGTTCTAGTGAGCGTTTACACCGATCAGCCACAAAATTAAAACATCCTGCCTAATACTGTGTAGCTTCCTTTGCACCACCAAAACAGCTCTGAACTTTCCAGGCATGGACTCCACAAGACCTCTGAAGGTGTGCTGTGGCATCTGGCACCAAGATGTTAGCAACAGATCCTTAATTCTTGCAACTTGTAAGGTGGAGCTTCCATTAATTGGTCTTATTTGTCCAGCACATCTACAAATGCTTAATTAGATTGGGGAATTTGGAGGCCACATCAACACCCTGAACATTTTATCATGTTCCTCAAACCATTCATCTACAATTCTTGCAGTGTGGCAAGGGGCATCATTCTGCTGAAAGAGGCCACTGCCTTTAGCGATAGGGAATAGCCCTGCCATTAAGGGGTTTACTTGGTCTACAATAATGTTTAGGTAGGAGGTACATGTAAAAAGTAACCTCCACATGAATTCCAGGACAACACTGTCCAAAGCATCACACTGCTTCCACTGGTTTCTTCCTGCATCTTGGAGACATTTCTTCCCCAGGAAAGCAACACATGCACAGCCATCCACATGTTGTAAAAGAAAATGCAATTTATCAGACCACACCACCTTCTTCCATTGCACCATGGTCTAGCTTTGATGTTCAAATATGCCCATTGGAGGCATTTCTGGTGGTGGACAGTGGTCAGCATGGGCACTCTGATTGGTCTATAGCTACTCAGCCATATACGCAGCAAACTGCAATACACTGTGTACCTACACTATTCCATCATAGCATTGGAACAGTTTTTCAGCAATTTGTGCTACAGTAGCTCTTCTGTGGGTTTGGACCAAAGACAGGCTAGCCTGTGCACCGCTAGAGGGGCCTGTGACTGTCACAGGTTTCCCAGTTGTCCTTTCTTGGACCACTTTTGGTAGACACTAATCAGTGCATACCAGGAACACCCCACAATACCAATTTGACCCTGGTCAAAGTAAAACAGATCCTTATGCTTAGCCATTTTCCTACTTCAAACACATCAACTTTGAGAACTTTCTGTTTGCTGTTAAACAGATCCCATTCCTTTACAGGTGCCATTGTAACGAGATAATCAATGTTAGTCATGGCACCTGTCAATAGCTTTAATGTCATGGCTGATTGGTGTATAAACTAAATTAACCGTGTCCTGTAAAATACATCTTTGGTCCTAAAATATCATTTAAAGTAGACAGTATTACTACATGCTCCATTTCAACATTTCAGCCAAGAATTTTCTTAATGTCAAATAGTTGTTCCACTGGCATACACATAGTCAAAATTAACTTGGCTACAGTGTTACGGAGGTATATTTATTATTTAGTGCCACTATTTGTGAAAAACAGTGTATAATAAAATATTGTACTATGCACTGTAAAACATACATCAGTTTATTAAGAAATACAGTCCACAGGGACTTCCACAGGGAAATCACTACTGATTTCTACATTAGGTGAAGTTAAAAAAGTTAAAGTTAAAAAAAAAAAGCTTGCCAATGCTCACCTGGATGAAGCGCTTAAGCTGTGTGTTTTGCTGTAGTAGCCGTGTCTTTTCCTGCTCCAAAGAGAAGATATATTCAGCAGTCTGCTGTAAGATGGCAGCCTGGGAGGCAGGAAAAAAAGATCAAATGACACCTCCTCTAACACTGGCATATTTGACCAAGCTGACAAATGCCAAGATGAACACTGAAAGGTAAATGCTCTTATAGACAGTGATTAAATAAATAAAAACAGTAGTTCCTAAATAAAATAAAATTATAGGATAAATACAATTAATGCAGAAGTTTAATATTCTTTCTTTTTAACAATATTCTTTCAACTAGTTCAGAAGGAACATGACTTGAGTTCTAGACAAATTGTAACTTTAATTCTCTCTACTCAGTTCCTGACATAAATGAAGATTTCCTTCACATTTATTTATATGCAAACTTCCAAAAAATCCAGTAAAACCTGAAATCTGTAATGTGTTCATTCATTTGAACCTTTATTCAACAGACAAAAAGACAAAAGATTCAGTGTTTTCAATGACGACCTTTATTTATTAAATATAAAAAATGTAGAAATTTATGCCTACACACCTCACCTGTTCATTTAATTATACTTTTTACTCATTTGGGAATTAAAGATACCAATTGTTACAGCTTTGCAAGTGGGTTTTTGCCTATTCTTGCTATAAACAATATCTGAGCTGCTCAACAGTTTGTGGTCACTGTTGTCTGATTCTTCTCTTCATGATGCACCATACATTTTCAGTAGGAGACCAATCTGGACTGCAGGCAGGCCAGTCAAGCACACACCATGTCTACAAAGACACAATGTAACTAGTGTAGAATGAGGCCTGGCACTGTCCTGCTGAAACGCATATGGAGTTCCTGATGAAAAGACGTCATCTTGACAGCACCATATGCATCCATGCTATGTCCATTACAGTAGCATGGCAGTTTCTCAAACAATACCACCCGAGAGCTCAAGTCACGCACATTCAGCAGTGGTTCCATCACTGGCTTGTGCACACCGAGGTTTCCCTGACTCCCTAAATCTTTTCATGGCATTATAAATTGTAGATGGTGAAAGACCTACATTCTTTGCAAAATTGTGCTGAGAAACAATGCATTTGAACTGACTGACAGCTGGTGGATGCTCCTTTCATACTCAGTCTTGAGGACACCCCCTGTTAACTAGGTAAACTGCTAACTGTGGAACCTTCCAGAAGAGTGTTACTTGTATAACCTCCAGTCTTATTTTTCCTCTGTCCCAACATTGCTGACTGTGTTTTAAGCATCACATTCCCAATAAGGTTTGTCAGTGAAAACATTTAGTTAAACAAAAGCTTTACAGTTTTTTTAAAGTTACAGTTTTTATTGCATTTTTAGAATGTGCAACAACCTTTCTGGAAATGGTGTTTGTATACATGTATACAAGTCTTTGACTTTGTCATGTGCCACTCAGCACTTTGTCTTTTTTGTCTCAGGATCGTGCTCGACCATCATGGGCTCTCTTGTCATACAACTGAGTGATGATAGGGTAAACTTGTCCATAATCTTTCAACATTTCAAGAGTTTATGCATAGATATTTGCACAGATTTGGACTGCATACTATTGCTCCAAACTCGCTTAAACTGACGGGGCACTTAAGTGGAGTTTCACCAAAACAAGTTTGCGCGTGTGTGTACACACAAATAAGTTTAAATACATTCATCATGGACATGAGTACTGTGGCAATATTGGGCTTGTTCTTCTTTGAGGCAGAATGAGTGTACAATATTCAGCTTTAATTTAAAAAGACAAGAATTTGTTTGTTTAAAAAAAAAACACAACAAAAAAAAAAAACACACACTTATACCCCTTGTCCAGCAATGTAAACTAGATGCTAGTTTTGGGCTAGTTCTAGTGCCAGGTCAGATTGGTCCAACTTGCAAACCTACAAAGAACCAGTTTACTTTACCACAGACTAAAGAGTCATCGCATATTATATAAATGTAAATATCTCCACTTAATAGCAACTTTACTAGTGATGGGAATAATGGCTTTTTGAAGGGTGCCAGATCTGATGGATCCAGGCCATACTAAAATACTAGTACAGCTCACAATTCTCATTTCATTTTTAGGGAGTAGGGTTACTGGGTTTGTCTGCAAAATAAATCACTAGATAGGGTAAGATTTGGATCAGATTCAAACTCTGATATCCCACCAATATACCACCAAAAGCTGCTGTTTGAGTTTTTTCCAAACATGCTGGTGGTTTAATTCAAGTGCTCAGATGCACCTAGGTCTATTTGTCCAAGGGCAAAGAAGTAGCAGGCACAGCAGGCAGGAAGCATACAAATCCTTCCTGCAGGGTTGTGCAGAGATGTGGCCATATTTATTTGTGCTTTAAAATGTAAACGCCATGAAACAATCAGAAAATGTTTTTTTTTGCTTTATTTCTCTGATTCACTGCTTTGTTCTTGCCAACACTGCTCTCTCTTCATTCACTCTCTAGCTTGCTTGAGCCCTGCTGCCATCTCTTTAGGGCAAGCAGAGAAAGTGAAAATAATCAAATCATTCACAAACTTATCAATACACGCTACCACCAAGCACAACAACAATAATGGTGGACTACTACAGCTTCGATTTCACATCCATATGAATGACATCTTTATATTAAGGTTAGGCAGAGTACACACTAAAGTAGCTATGTTTTATAACAGCAATCACAAAGCTTTACAAATACAAACTTCACAAATATCCTGCCCCTAGCCACTCACTTAAGCAGGGCTTGGTTCTAGACCAGCAAAGTTTTGGTGCCACACTGGAACCAGTTTTCCTGGCCAAGATCTGGTTCTTTGTCTAAACGCATAGATGGTCAGGAACAACTCAAGAACTACCAAAGCACAGACCTACCAATGTACCATATTGCCAAAATTATTCACTCACCCATCCAAATCATTGAATTCAAGTGTTCCATTTACTTCCATGGCCACAGGTCTATAAAATCAAGCATGAAGACTGCATCTACAAACATTTGTAAAAGAATGGGTTGATCTCAGGAGCTCCAGCATGATATCGTGATAGGATGCCATCTGTGCAGCAAGTCCAGTCATGAAATTTCCTCACTACTAAATATTCTAAAGTGGAAGCAATTGGGAATGACAACAAGCACAATGCAAAGTGTAAAGCACACCGCCACTGGACTCTAAAGCAGCAGAGACATGTTCTCTGGAGTAACAAATCATGCTTCTCCATCTGCCAATTTGATGGACAAGTCTGGGTTTTGCAGTTTCCAGGAGAACAATACTTGTCTGACTGCATTGTGCCAAGTGCTCAGCCCCTTAAGTCCAGTGAACAGAACTCTTAAAGCTTCAGCATACCAAGAGACTTTGGACAATTTCATGCTCCCAACTTTGGGGGAACAGTTTGGGGACGGCCCCAAAAAGCAAGGTTCATAAAAGACATGGATGACCGATTTTGGTGTGGAAGTTGACTGGCCTGACCTCAACCCAACACCAACACCTCAAGGATGAATTAGAGCAGACACTGTGACCCAGGCCTTCTCATCCAACATCAGTGTATGACCTCACAAATGCACTTCTGGATGAAGGGTCAAAAATTCCCATACACACACTCCTAACCCTTGTGGAAAGCCACCCAGAAGAGTTGAAGCTGTTGTAGCTGCAATGGTTGGGAAGACATCATATTAAACCCAATGCATTAAGAATGGGATGTCACTCAATTCATATGCCTGTGAAAGCAGACGAGCGAATACTTTTAGCAATATAGTGTAGAAGCTGTCACCATTTAAAGACAAGCAAGTTTCATGCAGTCATGGACAGCAGCCTCTTGGTCAAAGAAAGAATCCCCTGCTCCAAAATCGGCACCTTCAAGCTTGACTACAGTTTGCAGCTGACCACACAGACAATAAAAAAGCCTTCCGTAGGAAAGTTTTATAGTCACATGAGACAAAGATAGAGCCGTTTGGCCACAGTGACCAGAAGTATGTTTGGAGGAGTAAAGGTGAGGTATTCAACCCAAAGTACACTGTACCAACTGTTAAGCATGGTAGCGGGAGCACCATGCCCTGGGGCTGTACAGCTGCCAGTGCAACTGGCACCTTGCATAAAGTGGATGAAATAATGAAAAATAAAGTATACCTCACAACTCTTCAGCAAAACTCAAACCATCAGCTAGACAGCCAAAACTGGGTATTCCAACAGGACAATGACCCCAAACACATCTCAAAGCTGGTTCTGGAACAGATAAAGTGAGCTAGCCTTAAGCTTTTGGAATGGCCATCCCAAAAGCCAGATGTTAACCCTATCAAAAATATGTGGACTGTGCTTAAACATCCGTGCCAGGAAACCAACAAATTTGACTCAACTCAATTTTGCGAAGAAGTCCAAACAGAATTCTGCCAGAAGCTTGTTAATGGCTACCAAAAGTACCAGCTCAATGTGCAACTTGCTAAAGGACATTGAACCAAAGTTGGGCTATACATACATTTATGACTGTGTTAATTAAAAAAATGTAAATTTGTGCACCAAATGCTTTATTTTTTTTCTTATTCTTTTTTTGCTATTAAAGATGTATGTTGAACACTCATTCTGCCCCAGCAAAGTTCAAAGAAATCATTGTAAGCCCAATATTCCCATGACATTCATGTCCAAAAGTGTCTATAAACTTCTGACTGCAAATGTAACACACTATGCACTTTATTAGGAACACTACATTTATTAGGTGTATTATGATGGAAGTTATCCATTAGAAGATGGCCAAACTGTGGCCATGAAGGGATGCATATGATCAGCACAAATACTCAAACAAGCTATGGAATTCAAATTATGTTTGGTATTAACAGGCTCAAATTGTGCCAAGAAAACATTCCTCATACCATTACACAACTTCAGCCTCAGCTGTCTGTTCTTGGCTGACGGAAGTGGTCTTCTAGAGTTGTAGCCTATTCTTCTGAGATGATGAGCTGCTCACCACAATTGTACAATTGTCTGAGTTACTGTAGCCTTTCTGTCAGCTCAAACCAGCCTGGCCATTCTCCATTGATCTGTTTTATCAACACAACGTTTCTGTCCGCATAACTGCTGCCCACTGGATGTTTTTACTTATTGTAACATCTTGAGTCAACTCTGGAGATGCTGCCATTCATTGTGTTCATTAAACCATTTTTGTGTTGTTCTGGACATAAATGTTGGATCATTGTCTGGATGGAAGTTAGTTTCTTGGCAGAGGCAGAGAAATTTTGGTTTAAAATGTCCTGGAATCCATGATGCTATGTACCCCAATGAGGTTCCCAGGGCCTCTGGAGTTAAAATAGCCCCACAATATTACAGACTCCACCATACGTAACAGAGAGCATCGGGTTCTTTTCAGTGTACAGGTCCTTCTCAAAAAATTAGCATATTGTGATAAAGTTGATTATTTTCTGTAATGTACTGATAAACATTAGACTTTCATATATTTTAGATTCATTGCACACCAACTGAAATATTTC
>JAOVYV010000024.1:13455390-13474188 GCA_025674545.1 Hassar affinis
TAGGTGCTTGATTTTATACACCTGTGGCCATGGAAGTGATTGGAACACCTGAATTCAATGATTTGGATGGGTGAGTGCATACTTTTGGCAATATAGTGCATATGGTAAGTGGAAGTGAGAAAATTGTTCCTCATTTTTCATACACAGTTTTGTGCAGATTGATGAACCTCTGCACATCTTTCTTGTGAGAGACTCTGCCTCTCTAAAATGCTCTTTTTATACCCAGTCATGTTACTGACCTGTTGCTATTTAAACTACTTAGCTGCAAAATGCTCCCGCAGCTGTTTTCTTATTAGTACCACTTACTTTTCCAGCCTTTTGTTGCCCTGTCCAAATTTTTTTGAGATGCATTGCTGCCATCTAGTTCAAAATGAACTAATATTTTTCATTAAATGGTAAAATGTCTCACTTTCAACATCTGATATTTGTTCTGTGTTCTATTGTTAATAAAATATGTGTATGAGATTTACAAATAATTACATTGTTTTTATTTACATTTAACACATGTCCCAATTGTTTTGGACTTGGGGTTGTATTTGTTGATGGTGACCTCAAAGCACTTTTTGTAAGTCACTCTTGATAAGGGTGTCTGTTGAATGCCTAAATGTAAATATGATCACCAGTGGTTACAATAATATGTGGTTTGTAATGTGGGGCAGTAGCTTTGTGTGTTGGCCTTGCTTTGAGAAAACTGGCACCTTCGGTGAGGGCTGTTGAAGACTGCAGGCAGCAGCAAAGCTGGCATTCACACTGAAGGAAAAGAGAACACAGGCATGGCTAGGGGAGAATGCCAGTATGTCTGAGGAGACATACTGGTAATGCCTGAGGAGGGCACCTGCATACATTTATTGTTTCCCTAAGGATTATTATTTATTTTTGTTTTTTAGGTTTCAAGCACCAGAGGTGCAGCGAATTGGCACTGTTTGTAATTTGCCAGTGTTGGGATGTCATACAGCACAGTTAGTTTTTAATGATGACTGTGCTGTTTTTTTTTTTTAATTTTTAAATTTTTTGATTTTTCCCTGACTTTTCTCCCTAATTTAGTAATCTCCAATTCCCACCCGTCAGTGCTTCCCCCCTTGTCACACAACGAACTGCCAGTCAGGGAGGGTGAAGCCATTGTGTGCTTCCTCCGATACACGTGACGCAAGCCGCTGCCTCTTTTCAAACTGCTGCTCATGCAACTTTTCGGGAGTGGTGTAGCGCACTTGTATGCATGAGCTCACAGACGCCCGTGACTGGACAGTGTCACGCTGATTGACATGGGGGGAGAACGTATGCTGCCCCTCCCTCCCTAAGAGCACGGCCAATCTTGCTCTCTGATAGCATCACCCGGATTCGAACTAGCGATCTCCGGATGATAAGGCAAATGCGTTGATGTTGCGCCACTCGGGAGCCGACTGTGCTGTTTTGACACCATCTCACCTCAGTCATGTAACATATTTAGTTTTTGAGTTTATTATACTGAAAGGGTCATGCCTACTGGAGATTTTAAGAGACCTGTGTGAGGCTCGAATAATGGACATTATAATGGACGAAATATGGACATTATTAAAAAAAGGTCTAGAATATTTTGTCAATTCTTCTTTGTCAACAAAACTGACAATAAAGGAGCTCTGTGAGCCCTGCTTGGTAGGCGAGGTAGGCTCTGAATTGCCAGGCCAGAGATGACACACTGGATGCACGTTAAGCACTCACCAGCATGCCTGAGATCTAAGCTAAATACTAATCCAGCTTTACCAGACATTCCACCCATTTTCCTGATGAATAAACTTGACCATATGGGACTGATACAGTATCAACACAGCAGGACATGAAGAACTGCTGAGTTTTCATGGAAAGGAAATGTGTCTCAATAACATCTTTGGTGCAGCCATGTAACTAACTGAACTAACAACAATTTTGTACAAACACTGGTGGAATAAACATCAGTCTCTTCAATCTTTTTTTTTAATTATTGCCGGGATTTGAAACAAGCATATTTAATGATTGTTTGCACAGATGTTCCTAATAAAGTGGACAATTAGTTTAAACAAGAAAATCAACACTAGTCTGCATTTCACATGCTTAGTAAAAAAATTAACTCTTAATTGCACTGTTGCAGTAATCAGGTGAAACGTGAAACTTGGAGTGCTTAAACTAAGTGAAAAGCAGTCATCTCATGTTAGACTGAGGAATCATAATGTTCAGATTATGTCAAAAATGTCAGTAATGTAATTAATGAACTGTTGTTTAAGACCGAGTAAAATGCTGCAAATAAATATTTAAAATATTGTTTGTCTTTAATATATATATGTATATATTTTAAATATAAATAATCAGTCAAAACATAATCAACAGATTATTTGAGTAGTTACAGACCTACTTTTGATTTTGGTGATATTGACAGAGGTATAATGTATTGGAAGAGGTTAGCAATGTGGAAATTATATATATTTTTTTATTTCAGTATGTATTATTATAAGTATTTATAAATATAAAATGTCTGAGGTAATTAATATACCATGATGCAGCATGCTTACAGGTATTGTGCGAATATGTTAGTGCATGCAGTTAAGCAAAATTTAGGCATTCATCACAAAAGGTCCTACATGATTGGCTGTGTAAACTCTATAGACTGTTATGTATAAAAATCCCAGGATATCAGCAGTTTCTGAAATAATGAAACCAAAGTGTCTGGCACTAACAACCATTTCACAGTTAAAATCACAGAAATCACACTTTTTCCTCATTCTGATGTTTGATGCGAACTTTAAGTGATGCTCTTAACCTGCATCTGCACGACTTTATGCATTGTGTTGTTGGCACAATCTCTTCAAAAGTATTGGAATGGCAAGGTCAGTGCTTTTGTTTTTTGATATATACTGAACACATTTGGGTTTAATATTAAACAGTATTTCAGAATTTCAAGTTTCATTTCCTGATATTTAAATCTAGATGTGTTAAATCCAAAATGGTAAAAACAATGTTTCCTGGCAATAAACTCTATGCCATTGGAAAGCCTGTTAATTTTCCACTTTAAATGGTGCCACATTTGTAAGGAACATGTATTCGTGAAAAATGAAAACTGTGCCAAATCTTCTCTGCTGATGCCAAACAGCTTATTTTGCTGTTGCTATTGTTTTGAGTTTCTGGTACCCCCCGGTGCACCCAGTCAGGAGCCTGATTGCTGATCTCCGGTCTCATCAGGTTGCCAGGAGGCCTGCAATGACTGCCCGCCGGCACTGGTGTCGGCAGCATGTGCACTGTAACCTGAAAATGTGGAGGAATGTTATGTTCAGTGATGAGTCCAGATACTGCCTATGGCAGTTGGATCATAAGGTCAAAGTGTGGAGAAGACACAGAGAACGCTGCACCGATAGAGTAACATGTTTTGGTGGAGGCAGTGTGATGGTGTAGGGTGGCATCTCCCTCACTGGAAAAAAACAAGGCTTGTCATCATTGGAGGCAATCTCAACAGAGAGATCGAGATGAAATTCTGCAACCAGTGGCAATCCCATATCTCCACAGTCTGGGACCGAACTCTCTCTCCCAAGATGACGATGCTCACCCCCAAAGAGCTTGGGTGTGCTGTTCATGCCAGAGTGACCAACACAACCACGTTGGCTGACGTGTGACAAATTCTGTTTGAACAGCAGTGTGTGACCAGGCTGGTCACATGAAGAGGATGAGGAGGAGGTTCCAGGCAGTTGGGGCTGTGTATGGTTATTCCACATGCTACTGAGGCTCCTGTTTGTTACATGAATAAATTGTTAAATTGCCAATATGTCTTTCATCAAACTTCAATCATACAGTTCATCAAACAAGTCAATGGCAGAATATGCAGTGGCAGAGAAGAGTTGGTGAATTTTTCATGGGTGCAACCCACATTCTCAGCTCTACTGCTCATCCCACTAATACATGTTTCTTGTAGGGAAATTAACAGGCTTTCCGATGGTATAAGATTTTTGCCAAGAACCATTGTTACAACAAAGAAATAATCTACCAAACACAAATTTCCTTTAGTTTAAAGTTTAAGTATTTGTCTTGTAAGGAAATTGGTCTTAGACTTGCAGATTCTTACAGAATCAATTAGTTAAATGAGAACATAAATATGGAAATAAGCAAAAGAAGCAGTGTATAGCCATTTTAGTACAACAGAATATACACAAAATGCCTTTGTAACACAAAGTGTGTTTGATATTTATTTTGTGTGCCTGTTCCCTTTGCAGGGAACATCATACTGTCCTTACATATACGTCTTAAATTTCAGTGTTGACGTGACTTACTTTTCCTGACTTCTTCCCTTTTAAATGTGAGAACACAAGACCTTTCAGCATTAATGGTTGCTTCTCAGATGTTCAAGTTACTCATGCCATGGGCACTAACACACACCCATACCATCAGAGATGCTGGCTTTTGAACTTTGCGCCGATAACAATCCAGACAATCCTTTTCCTCTTTGGCCCGGAGGACACGACGTCCGGTGATTTCCAAAAACAATTTTGAAAAATTTGAAATGTGCACTCGTCAGATCACTGACGACACTGAGGACACTTTTCCACTTTGCGTCAGTCCATCTCAGATGAGCATGGGCCCATGATGAGCATGAGTTTTAACTTGCATTTGTAGATGGAGTGACAAACTGTTCACTGACAATGGTTTTCTGGAGTGTTCCTGAGCCCATGTGTTAATATCCGTTTTACAGAATCATGTTGGTTTTTAATGCAGTGCCACCCGAGGGATCAAAGGTCACGGGTATTGAATGTTGGTTTTCGGCCTTGCCACTTACTTTCTCCAGATTTCTCCAGATTCTCTGAATCTTTTGATGATTATATGGACTGTCGATTGTGAAATCCCTACATTCCTTGCAATTGCACATTTGGAAATGTGGTTCTTAAACTGTTGGATTATTTGCTCACCCCGTTGTTCACAAAATGGTGAACCTCACCCCGTCCTTGCTTGTAAATGACTGAGCCTTTTGGGGATGCTCCCTTTATACCCAATCATGACACTCACCTGTTTCCAATTAACTTGTTCACCTGTGGAATGTTCCAAACAGGTGTTTTTTGAGCATTCCTCAACTTTACTAGTCTTTTGTTGCTCCTATCCCAACTGTTTTGGAACGTGTTGCAGGCATCAAATTCAAAATGAATGAATATTTGAAAAAAAAAAACAATAAAGTTTATCCATTTGAACATTAAATATATTGTCTTTATACTGTATTCAGTTAAATATGGGTTGAAAAGGATTTGCAAATCATCGTATTCTGTTTTTATTTATGTTTTACCTCATTAGATTTGGGGTTGTACAAAAAAAGCCTCATAAGCCCATAATCTCCACCCACTTAGATTTTATTTGCATTTTAATACATTGTTTAAAATACAATTAAATCCCCCCAAAAAATGTTTTTAGTCTTAAAAATGTTACAAAAATGTACTTTTGCATTCATTAATTCTATAGATTTAGCACTTTTTGAATTAGTCCAAAGATTTCTATTCAGTCACATAAAATTAGATCTTGTCATAAACATCACCCTGAAATTAAATAATTATCAAGAAAAGATGAACTTTTGACCATATGTGGCTGCAACACATTGATCTGAAATGGGTACCAGTATGACTTTTCATATCACTGAAACTGAAACGACATAGTTTGTCTGATTTTGACCAAAATGGACATATATATATTCAAACTAACTTTCTGAGGAAAACTGCAAACTGACCCACATCAGTCACCAGGAGTCTACAGTTCACAATTCACTATTTTACATATCGCAGACCTTTGCATTTTCATACTTAAATGGACTGAAGTCAGGAAAAATAAGTTACGTCAACAAATACGTTTACAGACAATCATTATATGGCAGTATGTTCACTGCGAGGATTGAGTGAGATGCACCATCAGGAGGCTTTACAGCACAAAATTACCTATTTCCAATATGATCACAGGCCTTGTGTTTAATCAGATATATGGATAAAAGTCTAGAAAGGTACCTCACATCAACACAGATACACTATATTGCCAAAAGTATGCACTCACCCATCCAAATAATTGAATTCAGGTGTTCCATGGCAACAGGTGTATAAAATCAAGCACCTAGGCATACAGACTGCTTCTACAAACATTTGTGAAAGAATGGGTCGCTCTCAGGAGCTCAGTGAATTCCAGTGTAGTATAGTGATAGGATGCCACTTGTGCAACAAGTCCAGTTGTGAAATTTTCTCACTGTCGACTGTCAGTGGTATTATAAGAAAAGTGGAAACAACTGGGAATGAGAGTAAAATGACAGAGTGGGGTCAGCGGATGCTGAGGCACATAGTGTGCAGAGGTCACCAACTTTCTGCAGAGTCAATCGCTACAGACCATCAAACTTCATGTGGCCTTCAGATTCACTCAAGAACAGTGCATAGAGATCTTCAGGGAATGGGTTCCATGGCTGAGAAGCTGCATCCAAGCCTTATATAACCAAGCACAATGCAAAGCATCAGATGCAGTGGTGTAAAGCATGCTGCCACTAGACTCTAGAGAAGTGGAGAGGTGTTCTCTTGAGTGACAAATCACACTTCTCAGTTTGGGAATCTGATGGATGAGTCTGGGTTTGGTGGTTGCCAGGAGAACGGTACTTGTCTGACTGCATTGTACCAAGTGTAAAGTTTGGTGGAGGGGGATTATGGTGTGGAGTTGTTTTTCAGGAGTTGGGCTCAGCCCCTTGGTTCCAGCAAAAGGAACTCTTAATGATTCAGCATACCAAGAGATTTTGGACAATTTCATGCACCCAACATTGTGGGAACAGTTTGTGGATGGCCTCTTCCTGTTTCAACATGACTGCGCACCAGTGCACAAAGCAAGGCCCATAAAGATATGGATGAGCGAATTTGAACTCTACAGTGCACAATTATGTACTTAGCATTTAGAGACAGCCCTTGTGTTTGAATTCCCAAAATGAAGAGATGTCAGTAAAAGTAGTTCACATCCCCACAGAACTTTACAGATGCCAAATTTGACATGATGTTATCAGACTCAGTAGGTTATAGGCTGAATGTGCCTGTTTGTAAATTTTAAACTTTAGCTAGGCATTCCCTACTTGCAGTCATAATATCATATAATTAGTGTAGGCTATTAGAGCAGCAACATACTGTTTCTAGCTTTTTATACCAGTATCAATTACTAGGGGTGTAACAGTGTATCGTGCCACAATGCATCGCAATGCAAAAATGTGACAATGTGCATCATGGACATATCAAGATATCATGCGCTCTGTTTATAATGCCATCTAACATATTTAATAGCATTTTTTGAACAGCAGAGGGCTCCATCCTCACTAGCATGTCATACATCATGCTTTCATACAACATGCTTTCATGTCTTCCACCTCATTAGCAGCCTAGCAGCTTCAAAACAAAAGCAAACGTGATGCAAACTTTGAAAGAGGGAGACAGTGTAGCGATAACCACAGACAGGTGGACTACAAAGACTATAATGTCATTATAACAGCACATGTGATCACCGGACAGTGGGAAATAGCGAGCTTTGCACTCCAAAGGGAAATCAGCTCTTTTGGACTTAGAGCTTGTAAAAGTTAATCGCAACATTGCTGTCTTTACAGACAACGCTCAAAATATGGAGGTAGCTGTGAACAAGGACTAGCACCACACAAAGTGTTTTGTGCTCACTTTAAAGCTTGCTTTCCAAGCAGGACTAAACTGCGTAACCGCGTTAGTTGGTTGTTGGGTTGAGTGAGGCGCATAGACCCTCATAAACTCATCTTTTTTTTATTTGAAGGAGATTAAAAATTCTTTGTTAAAGTTTTTACTTAAGAAAACTACATATTACTTTGAATAGTTATTCTTCAAAAATAAAAAAGGAATGTTTTCACTCAGTTATTTAAGATATGGAGAAGCTGCAAAAAACGTATTACAAGAAAATGTGCATTGTTTTACACTTCAGAAATAAAAAAGAACCGTCTATCATAATTGTTCTTTGTTAGTAATTTTTGTATAAATATTGTAAGAAAATCGAATTCTTAGCAGACTGTATCACCCCTATAAAATAAGCTCATCAGCATTTCAAATAAAATGCTTCTTGCCAAGTTGTTCATTGATTGCCAGATACAACTAAAACCCAAATAAATATCTCAGTTCAAAATCAGCCAAATGAAAAAAGTAATGCCCCTACCCCATAACCTCTAATTGCCCCAAAAGGAAATATAAGTACCACCCTGACTGATGATTGCCACCAATTAAAAAAATATATTCTCTGCCTGTGAATTGCCCCAGCACCAAAAATGTTAATACCCCTGTGACCTGTAATTTCCAGAAACTCAAATATAAAAATAAAATTGCCCCAAAAGCATAGAATATATGCAAATTCTAATTGATCCAATCCCCAAAATAATTGAGTGTAACCAAAATATAAATATTCCCCTGCTTGCAAATTGCCCCAGTGTCAAAAAAGTAATTGACCTAAACACAAACATACATTCCCTGTGACTGCTAATTACCTTAAAAACATGTAAATTGGAGAAACACCAAACCTGAATATAAATTACTTAAAATAAGGTGTGTCTGCCCAACATTTGAAATACCATAAATTGTTGTAATACCTTGTAGTCTATTACAACCCAACACTGATTTCAGGTGATCCTATGGCTTAGAGAAACTATGCCCAATCCAAAAGAATTCCACTGGCTTGAATTACTTTATTAATTTAGTTTATTAATTTATTAAGACTATCTAATTATTCTAAGGCTATTAATTTTTCTTTTATCTGGGGGTGTTCTCTCTCCCTTCCCTGCACCCCACTCAGTCCCCCAGGGGGCTGTGGTCTCCAGTTGAGAGTAGACAGTGCGTGATTGGCTGCCGCGTCTCACTGGTGTGTTACAGTTGTATGTTGACTGTAAAGGGTCCCTGTATAATAAATATATATATATCTATATATATATCTGGAGTGTGTTATAATCATAGATGAATGCATAGATCTTTTTGTCCATTGTTTCACCTGGCTATGTTTGTTGGCAATGACTGACTGTTTTCCCCAACCATTAAAAAATTTCCCACACCAAAAATAATGTAATGCAGAATAATACTGAACTTCTGTAATGAAATGAACAGGCATTATTGTGATGCTTTCTTCAGTCATTAGCTTTGGGTCTACAGTTTGCAGTATAAAGATCCTCTTGACTGTTGGAGCAAGCATTCAGAATGACTCTGTATATTATTCTATAAGATGAGGTTTTCATTCTGTGATAGTGTCTTTGGGAAACCATTTCAGCCTGCCATTCTCAGCCTTCTTAGACTCCAAGTCCTGTTATTGCATGCAGGAGTGTGTGGATTGCATCACTGGCTGTTGAGGGAGGCTGTAAGAACTAGTTCAGAGCAAGGGAGGAATGAAAGAGAGAGAGGGAGAGACAGGCAGAGACAGAGAGAGAATAATCAGTGAGGGAGGAACTGACTTGTGACATTGCAACATTTTATGTCTGGGGTCATGGAAGAGGTTGGAGTTTGTCTGATGATTTTGGTAAATGTTTGAAAGCTTAGTCACTAGTGCATACATGAGCTCGCACATGATCTGATTGCTTGGGGATAAAGTACCTCTATCCTTCCTACCCAGAGTGTGGATCCAGTTTTGCTCTCTTGGACCCAGGGATGGCTGTTGGAATCACCCCACAAAAGCAGTTGCTGTTTTTTCAAACTAAATGCCTGACTTTTTGCTGGGCATACCAAAAGCTAAGCTGCTGTGCCTCCCATGTTCTCCCACAGAGTGTAAAGCCCAGAATGGTATCCACCTCATCAGCCAAAGTACAAGTAACATCATCATAGATTGTTTAACACACTTTGGATAAGATCATTTTATGATATTAGGAGAATATGTCATTGTGGCTGCTGTTCTGTAAGAAAGTTCAAAACAAGCCAGCTAACAATAAAATCTATTGACAGAAGATGTTCCATGTAATTGACTTGTCACATGACCTAACTGGAATACTGCTCTCCTAACATTCAAGAGATTTACTGCTTCAGCCAGAATGAATACACTGAAAGGCAAATTATTTGCAGTTTAAAAGTTTGTAATTTTATTTCTGTTTTTTGAGTCATCATGTAAACTTATGCACAATGTTCACAATGCAGAGAGCTTGGTGATTAGTTGAGGAGTATGAATGGCCCGCCTTTTGTAGCTGCAGTGTAGAGCAAATGAACACTGATCTCCAAGACAAGTTTTTCACGTGTTTTTGGAAGTGTCTCATAGCTCCTGTTATGTAGTTAGCTAGCGAGTTGGCCAACTTGGGATCCAGTCTGCTGGTACTTACCACCAAACTGGCACATATAAAACTTTACTTTTAAGATTATTTTGCTTCCAGTAATCCAAAATAAATAACTCAATAATTGATGTGATACAAAGCAAATATGCTCTGACACAAACGATATGGACGATCTATAAAGGGCTTACAAATTTAACAATAGATAGCTAGCTACATAAGATGAGCTATGAAACACTTCCAAAAATACAGGAATAATATTAGGGATTGATGTCTCATATGTGCAACTATTTCATTTGCAGACCCCTGTAAAGTTGCATTTAGAGCTTGTTGGATAAGCATAGCCACTTCTCTAAGTAATTCAGGACAGATTTTCCTCATGCTTTCCATGTCTGCCATTCTAGATCTTTTCACAGGTGTGCTTTTGCTTGCCTTAGGGATCAGTGTTCATTTGCTCTGCACTGCAGTTACAAAAGGTGGGCATTCATATTCCTCAACCAATCACCAAGCTCTCTTGTGAAAGTGACTGTTTAAATTTCAAGTCGGTATGTTGTTAGTGTTGTTATTAAAGTAAATCACAATACACATTAAAAAATACACAAATAGAATTAAAAATTACATTTCTTTATTGATTGATTATACATTTTATTATTCTTTTATCACCTTTAATTTTACTTTTATGTATTTATTGCTACGTGATGCCATATATTTATTTATTGATTGATTTAATTCATTTTGTCCCAAAAAACCCTCAGTAATCTTCGAATTGGGGCGGACATCCTGGGTAAAACAGAGAGTTGTATACTCCAATAAAAATATCATGCCATGTGAACATTAAGATTATGACATTGACCTGACGTTGGATGGTCAGCATACCTTAGCATTAAATGTCTGTATATCTGATGTTTGGAAGAAGAAGAAATATACTAGCTACTTAACAACTTGACTTAAAACCAACAAGTTAGACTTTGTCCTGACGTTGGATTTTGGTCATCCAAGTCAGGACATAGACTCAACCAGATATCGACATCTATTGATGTTGGTGGCCAGCTGGGCTGTCTGCCAAGAACAGGAATATAAGCTTATCATGGAAACAAACTCACCAAAACTGGACAGGTGAAGATAAGAAAAAAATCACCTGGGGTTTTCCCAGTCTACAACTGTCCAGTTTCCAGCGTGTGCACATGTGGACAGCCATTGGGAATACCAGGACATTTCCCAGTGACCTGAGGGTTGTTTTGGCCTGTATACACGCATCAGGCACAACTCTCATTCTTGCTGTAGTGTCTCCAGTGCGAGGGTCTGTGCTCCAATAATGATGTCATCATATGTCTTGCTGATGATGATAACATGGCAACTGCCTACCTTGTCTGCTTGGTGGAGCTGAGAGAGAGAAAATAAAAAAGAGAAAGGCCCTTGTGACAGACCCATGCCAAGTGACATTTTCACCAATATGGGACCAGTTCAGTCAAAATCACTAGCTAAAACACACACACACACACACACACACACACACACACACACACTGGTCAAATTTATAACTAGTCTGGTGCCCATTACAACCTGTTAACAATTGGTGTTAGCTTACAAAATGTATTATATTTATTTATATATAACTTAAGCTATAACTGATGCTCCATTTCAGAGAATGTATGTGAACATTTTTCTTAGTTTTGATTATGCTTGATGCTTGAATATAAACATGATCATTTGAGCAAACTCTGTATCTCATTTTGTAGCCATCCCAATGTAGGCTAGTTGTTTTGTGTATCTAGCCTTGCACATTTGTATGTGCTATGTTGGGTGTATTCCTAGTGAGTTTTTGAGGGTGCACACATACTCATAGCATAACATGAAAACTATTAAGTATTCATATAGACTACTTGTTGGTCAGTCCTACATTTATGTATTTTTTTATCTGCATAGCTATCTACCTGGATGAATATAGTGGCCAAATTCATAAACAAGTCTGGTACCTGTTACATCAGCAAGTATTGTTAGCCTACAAACTTAGTGTTCTGAGGGTTTGTGTGAACAGGGTGGCCTGGGATGGAGTCATATTCTTGGCCTGAATTGTTGTTTCAATCTGTGCTTCAGTCTGTACCCTTGATAGCCTCAGCTGTCTGTTCTTGGCTGACACTAATGGAACTTGATGTGGTAACACATCCACCTCAATGTTTGTTGATGCTTTTCTACTCACCAAAGCTGTTAATTATGCTTTTTGGATTTACTATAGGCTTCCTGTCAGCTCAGACCAACCTAGTCATTCTCCTTTTATCACTCATCAAGAAGGTGTTTCAACCTGCAGACTCTACACTCACAGGATGTTGTTTTTGTTTTTTGCACCATTCTGTGTAGAGATTATGTGTGAAAATCTCAGGAGAATAAAAGAATCTGAAATGCTTGAACCAGCACATGTGGCACCAACAACAGGCCATGACAGATATTGCTTTTCCCCATTCTGTTGTTTGTAAAACTAAGTTGAAATATTTCAAATAAAGTCCACACTGTTGAAGATATTAACTGGCGATATGGCAGTTAGTCCTAGCCATCATCATAGGAAAGCTGCTTATATCAACTGCAAAGTGAAGTTCATGGTTTCTAAGAGTATATTTAAACTGTCCCTCAGGGTGAACTTCAGGCTGTTCATTTGGGGCCATGCTCAGCAGGAGTGTTTTGTATGATGTATCTGGTGCCTCTTATTGTCTTGGGTGTTGCATATGTAGCTCAACCATAAGAGGGGTAGATTGGGGAAGGGAAGGAAAGAGAAAGGTGGGAAATCAACTGACCGGCCACAAACTTGAGTGAACCAAGAGAGTGGGGGGTAACAGCATCCCAGTTTACTGAGACAGTGTTCCATAATTGTGGGGCTTTGTAAGAGAAAGCTCTGCCCCCTGCTGTAGTCTTCAATATTTGAGGTACCAACAAAAAGCCTGCACCTTTTCATCAAAGTAGGCACGGAGGATCATAACAGACTAAAAGCTTGTTCTGGTACTGCGGTGCGAGACCATTAATGCCTTATAGGTTAATGGTAGTATTTTATAATCAATGTGAAATTTGAGTGGAAGCCAATGCAGTGTGTATAAGATGGGGGTGATGTGATCGTATCTTCTGGTTCTAGTAAGGACTCTGGCTGCTGCATTCTGAACTAACTAGTGTTTGTTTATACACTTACTGGAACATCCAGACAACAAGGCATTACAATAATCCAGCCTAGAGCTAACAAAAGCATGAACTAATATTTCTCCATCGTGCTGTGACATTATATTTCTTATTTTAGCAATATTTCTAAAATGAAAGAAGGCTATCCTAGTGATATTATCTACATGAGCTTCAAATGAAAGACTGGAATCAACAATCACACCAAGATCTTTAACAGCTGCAAATGTAGTAACTGAAAGGCCATCCAGAGTTACTATGGAATCAGAAAGCTTACTTCTAGCTGTGGCCCTAGTACAAGTACTTCAGAACAATTCAGTAGAAGAAAATTATTTAGGTAAAGTAATCACTAAGGTAAAGTAACACAAGTATCAGAGGCCAGTAATAGGGCATTTACCACTTTAACCAGTGCTGTCTCTGTGGTATGATGAGGCCTAAATCCTGACTGATTTCATGAATGTTATTCCTATGTAGGTATATGAGCATAACTGCTGTGCTAAACCTTTTCTACGATCTTAGAGATAAATGGAAGGTTTGATATCGGCCTATAGTTAGACAACTGACCTGGGACAAGGTCAGGTTTTTTAATCAGGGGTTTGATGACTGCTTAAAGTATTTAAAGTAAATTTAAAGTATTTAGGTACATAGCCAATGCAGTGAAGAATTAATTATTTTTAGAAGAGGTTTGATTCTTTCTGGTGCTATCTGTTTGAAGAAACTTGTAGGTAAAGATCTAGTACACATGTTGACGATTTTGAGGAGGAGATTAGTTAGTTCAGTTTCTTGAAGGGGAATAAAAATTTCAAATTGCTGATCTGATATGGTTATACTGTCATTTACATTGTTTATCAGATTGTCTGGCTTTAAGGTTATATGAATTTTCTGTCTAATATGTAAAATTTTGTCCTCACTACTACATAATGATGGAGTGCATGCTTCTGTGGTTGTCTTTTTACTAGTTCATTTTGCTACAGTATTATTTTTTCTTATTTTTAGATTATTTTTTATTATTTTCTGTTATAGTGGAGAAATATGTTGACCTTGCAGCACCAAGAACTTTTTTTATACCTCAGGAGGCTCTCCTTCCATGCTGTCTGAAATACTACCAGTTTAGTTTGGCGCCATTTATGTTCTAGCCTGCGAGCGATCTGTTTGTCATACCAAGGTGCTAGTTTTTCCCTCTAATTATTACTTTTAAGAGGACCTACAATATCCAGAGTATAGCGAAATGTTGACTCTAAACATTCAGTCACTAGGTCTAGTTTTGTGGCGTTAGACAGGAATCCCTTCAGATTTGTCTCTGGGAGATTCTCAATAAAAATTTGTGCAGTTTCTGATGTAAGTGTTTGTTTAATGTGGTATCGTGGCAATGAGCATATATTATTACCAAAACAAATTTTAAATGAGATAAGATAATGATCCGATACAGCTTCAGACTGTGGAAGTGTAACTACATTTTCTACATTCAGTCCGACTGTTAATATTAGATCAAGTGTGTGACCACCATTGTGAGTGGGTCCTATTACATTCTGACTTACTCCTTCTGAGTCTAGAATGGACATAAACGCTGTTCTCAGAGGATCTTGTGGATTATCAAAATGAATATTAAAGTCTTCAACAATTAATGCTTTGTCTAAAGAAACTACCAGGTCTGAGATGAAATCTGCAAATTCACAAAGAAATTCAGAATACAACCCAGTTAATAATAATTAGAGGCATCTGGGCAGCCTTAGTTTTTGTGGCAATGTATGTTATGCTACTGTACAGAACTTCAAACACATCAAATTTATGTCCACGTTTTTGTGAGACGTTCAGACTATCATTATAAATAACTGCAATGCCTCCTCCTCTACCAGGTAGACAAAGCTGATGTATGTAACAGAGTATCTGATGGATGACTCTGGGTTTGAATTTGGTGGAGGAAATGTAGAGCAAGCTAAATTTGTACTGTTTTCTCGAGCCTTAGGCATTGATTGTTAACAATTGTAAAATCACAACCCTGAAGGAATCTTAACATTGAAAGAGGTAGTGAATATAAATACCTTGGCTAGATGACAAATGCACATTTAAATTTAAATTTGAAAGCCACATTAACCACATTAAGCTTACATGTAGACTTGGGAAAAACTTGTCTTCCTTCTAACAAATTGTGCCATGCACACAAGGAACATGATTGTTGAAGCAACGCTTTTGTCTGTTCTGGATTATTGTGATGTTATATACTGCTATGCATTCGCAGCTACTCTCAAATATTTAGTTTACCACTCCAAACCCAACACTGTATATAATATGAAAGGGTTGGTTGATCATCTCTGGCTTCTTTTTATCTATTAAGCGCTTATCAGCCATATGCCATTGTACATCACAGAATTGCTCATTGCTCAGATATTTTATCACAATTCAATGTTTTATAAATGTTAAATTCAATTGTTGATATAGTTGATGTAGTAAATGTTGATATAGTTGATATAGTACACAAATCAGTTTTGCAACAAGTCTTCTAAGAGAAGTGTTGCAAAACCTGAGCCAGGTAGATTTGAAATTGTGAAATCATGTCAAATATATTTGTATGCATTTTAGTATTAATTCATACTTTCAAGCCCCTGACTTTAAATTTTAAATCTTGAAATCTTGAATTTTCTATGAATGAAAATTTCAACATGTTGAACTTTTTATTCTACAAGTCACATTGAAATTACAGCTGCACATTTTATTTTACAAGTTCTCACATACAAATATGGTACAATACAGTACAAGTAAGTTTTTATGCTCAGTTCAGTACTTAGTTCAGGTTCAAGAAGTTAACAAGTCTTGCAATATTATTGCCTTCATATTTTAAATTCCTGGCTTTTATTTAGTTGTTCACCTTAAAGCATGTTATTCAGTGATGTCTATGAATTATTCTGTATCATTAGGAAAGGTGAATAGTAAAGAGTGAGCAGGTCTAGACTTAACCATGCTTCCATTGAGTGTAAGGGGTTAAAACACAAAAGTAATTTCTTTAAATGTTTTTAAATTAGAATAGGAAAAAATCTGGTTTTGTCCATTGCTGGATACTGACCCGAGCACTTCTTTTCATCATGGTGTAAAGAAGGTACTATTGAATAATCTTTTGGATACAGCTTTTGTCCCTGGCATTTTTTTCTCCCTGCCTGCTCCAGCCTCTTTTCCCTGAGTCAAGTGAGGTCAGGCTATGTTTCATAATCCTGGCCTTGACTGTGTTTGCTGGGAGGACCATAAATGCCAAGTCTAAAAACTCAGGCATCTGCTCTTATTGAGTTGCCTCACATACCTTGAACTTGCAAGTGACATGAAGTCTTGTGGAAAAAAGAGGCTTGTTTTGCACCAGAGATTATTAATTTAACTTTATGGATCAGATTCCTAAGCTGCTGATGGAGTGAGGGACGTAAGAGGGAATTATTGGGATGTTAGTTCAGTATGTGGGAGTAATTATGTTCTTAGTTGTGGTCTTCTATCTTAGTTACAGTCTACATTTTGTCAGTGTCTGCGTTTTTTTGTAATAATTTGTTATAATAATTCATGCCTTTTTTCTGTTTACTTTCCTGAGTCTTACCTTACATCAGATGACTTCACAGGTGGTGATTTTTCCAGTGTTAAGTCATAGCTGCAGCTCTCCTTGGGTTTCACTTTTGCTCCCATTATCCCTAACCTATGTGAGAATTCCTTAGTGTCTGAAACTTCTGGCTTAGGCTTATTGGTAGCTTGGTAAGAGGCTCCTGTTGCAATCCCTTTCCCACCCCATCCTTTTACCCCTCTCTTGTTTTTCCAGCAGTTTTCTATTCATTTCATTCCACATTTTTCTATTTGAGATCACACAGCTCACTCCTGGCAAGTGGCTTTTGGCAATACTTGCAGGGTAGCTATCAATAGTTTTCTTTTTCTATGAGATGTTTTTAGGGAGAGGAGAAAAATAATATTTGGGACACAACAGATAAAACTAGAAATAAATGATTGTGCAGATAGCATGTCCCTATGTGTAGTTTGTTCTCTATGAACTGTACAATGAAAAAACTTCCAGACAGGAAGGGATGATGAGAAAGCAGCAGGGGTGTTGCAACAAAGTAATAGAGAGAGATGTAAGAGTGAAATAAGCAGAAAGGGAGTATGATGGAGGAAAAGAGGGAGAGAAGCAGAGAGGCCCAGTGGAGGCAGAGTGGAAACTAATGTTTCCTGTCTGAAAAGGCAGCTAGCCAAGACAGGGGAACAGGAAAAATTCCCTCTGCTTCTGGGATTAGTGTGTGTATGTGTGAGTGTGTGTTAGTGGAGGTGGAGTCATTCTTAAGCTGGCCCACACTAGAGCATTTTCAGGGCTGATTTTGAGTATTGCTGGGGCGCAGCCCGCTTCAAGGCTGATCTGAACTGATTATCAGCCTAAAAATACCTGTAGTCTGAAGGGTTTACAGACATAATCTTACTGCCCCCAACTGAATCCGAGCCCTCCAATTTCAAATTGCAAATATAAAACTTCCTTGATATTTGATATTTTATAGAACTTGAAATCCTATAGTGTGAAGGAAACATGATTAAAAATCCTGTGGTGTGAAAGGCACAATGACAGTAGCCAATGAGTGTAAGTTTTTAACTGAAAAGCATCACCAACTGGATGTTAAAAAAAAGTCACTGAAAGGTCACTGAAAGAATGCATAACAACACATATTGTGTATTTTTTTAAATGACTAACTTGTTGCAGTGCAAACTGTATAAGCCATACTGATACCGTCTTCTCAGTCATGACTTAATATACAATTTGTTTTCCCTCTCATATTTTGTTTTTTGGTGCAAAACATGGCACGCACAAGTGCAACCAGCTGATGACAAAAGCACACCTCCTGGTTTGTTTGCTCTGAGGTCATTTAAGATCTCAAGAGTTTCTGTGAGGACCCCACTCTGAACAAAGTGTGTGATTAAAAGATTACAATTTGGTTAAAATCTGTTATGTCTATGGTTTTCCACAATTTTTAAATCACTTAAGATAAAAAAAAAAGTTTGAGGCCAGCTTTAAGGGGCCAGACAAGGAGAATGGCAAAAATGAAGGGATGAAAGAAACATTTATGTTGCATCTAACAGAGCAAAAAAGGTGGTAATAGCCTTATTTTCCACTCTTTTGCCAGGCCTTCTTAGCTTCTTACCAATTGGTATTGGTAAACTCAACAATCCCAGTAGTTAAATTTATTTTCTGTTAAATGTTGAAGATGTGCAGTACAGTAACTGGCAGCAAGGAGATACTATATAAAAAAATAATGAAATAAATGTAAAAAAATAAGAAATAAATCATAAAAAAGTGATCTATTTTAGCATAAGACTACCGTATTTTCCGGACCATAAGGCGCACCGTACTATAAGGCGCAGTCTGAATTATGGGGTCTATTTCTGTATTTGACCCA
>JAOVYV010000024.1:13497737-13508199 GCA_025674545.1 Hassar affinis
AAACCCCCCCCCCCCCCCCCCCCCCCATTCTGATGGTTGCTGGGCCATATCGTCATTATTTTATGCATTGCACTGCTGGCATACGATTGGCAGATTAGATAATTACATGAATGAATAGGTGTAAAGGTGTTCTTAATAAACTGCTCTATGAGTATAATTTATATGTACATTTGCATGAAGAATGCCAATTATTATGATTATATACTACATACACTGAAAGAAGTTACCGAGCTGTCCAGTTGTGAGAATAATTCTTAAACAGAAAAGAAAACACTAAAAATGTCATTTGATACTAAAAACAAGCTTTTATATTAAAAACAATTGTCTTAACAATGTTGCCCTCATTCTGTTTTCCTCTGACAGGACTCTGCTCACATCCATTACGTTGAGGGAGGGGCTGCTTCTCAGGCCTTCCAGTTCTTTTTGCCAATTGGAGGAGGAGGAGGGCTCCATCTGCCATCCACCATGTTTATTGGCCAGCCCAAGGACAAGAGAGCATCCCCTGAACTTTCAGCAGATGAACAGCTGTCCTGTCGTTGGAGAAAGGTGAGAAAGATGTTGTGTAAAAACAATTAAGGCAGAACAATGAATAATTACCCAAAACAGCCATCTACCCATCTAGTGTTACCTATCCAATACACAGACATGCCTCATTCCTTCATAAAACTATTTAAATAAAGTAATGCATGTGTTGCTACTAGTTCTTTAATTCCAGATCTACTTTGCAGTGCCAATTGCTTTTTGACTCCTTGCAAGATTTGGTGGACCACGTCAATGATTTTCATGTAAAGCCTGAGAGGGATTCTGGATATTGCTGCCATTGGGAGGGCTGTGCACGGAAAGGACGGGGCTTCAATGCAAGGTGAGAGGCTTCTAGATATAAGATGATACATATACTGATCAGCCATAACATTAAAACCACATGCCTAGTAGGGCCCCTTTGTGCCACCAAAACAGCTCATACCACTCAAGGGTATGGACTCCACATAACCTCTGAATGTGTGCCAAAACGTTATTTTATAATTTGCTAGAAGAGGCCTCCATGGTTTGCAAATGTTGATCCAGCACATTCACAGATGCAAGATTGGATTGAGATCCAGGGAATGTGGAGGCCAAGTCAGCACCTTGAATTCTTTGTCATGTTCCTCAAACCATTCCTGTACCATTTTCGCAGAATGGCAATTATTCTGCTGAAAGATACCACTGCTATTAGGTAATACTGCCAAGGTAAGTGACGCACATGCACCCAGCCATCAACATGGTGTACAAGAAAATGTGATTCATTAGACCAGACCACCTTCTTAAGTTGCTCTGTAGTTCTGAAGATCACCTAGTGCCAACATCACCTGGCACTTTTGGCAGTAAATAGAGGTCTACAGAGGTGGCTACACAGCCCCAAGCCTCAAGCTGAAATGCATCTTTCTGACCTTTCTATGACAGCTAGTATTAACTTTTTCAGCAGTTTGTACCACAAAGTGCAAAGTGAGTCTTGGGTGTCTATGAGCAGGTTGTCATTGCTTGGACCACGTTTGGTAGACACTGCCCACTGCATACCGGTATCATCCCGCAAGACTTGCCATTTTGGAGGTGCTCTGACCCAGTTTGTCTAGGCATCTCAATATGGCCCTGGGCAAAGTTGCTCAGATCCTTACACATATCCATTTTTCCTGCTTCCCGCACCTTAACTTTGAGAACAGATTGTTCACTGCCTAATACATCCTACTCCTTGGTAGGCCATTGGAATGAGATAATCAAAGTTATTTACTTCACCCATTGGTTGTTTTAAAGTTATGGCTGATCCGGTGTACATTACTTAGTAGTGTCTATGACAAGTCAACAGTATCTGTCTTTTCAGGTACAAAATGCTAATCCACATTCGTACACACACCAATGAGAAGCCTCACCGCTGCCCTACCTGCAACAAGAGCTTTTCACGTCTAGAAAACCTCAAGATCCATAATCGTTCACACACAGGTTAGTTTTAATGCATTGAAATGAACAGCTCTTTTTCTTTTTGTTAAGTCATCAGTCATCTTCACATCCTGTTGCTATTTTCCAGGTGAGAAGCCCTACATTTGCCCTTATGAAGGTTGTAATAAGCGCTACTCAAACTCCAGTGACCGCTTCAAGCATACTCGTACGCACTATGTGGACAAGCCATACTACTGCAAGATGGCTGGCTGTCTAAAGCGTTACACGGACCCAAGTTCTCTGCGAAAGCACATCAAAGCACATGGGCATTTTGTGGCTTCACAAGAGCAGCAGACAAGCCCTGGAGGGGGAATTGGAGGACGAGGAGGGGGCAGGGGTTCACCTGTGCTGAAGCCATCTCACATCACAGGGAAAGAGTCTGAGCTGAGCTATGCCCACATTATCCTCCCGAATGCAGCAGCTGCACTCCTAGGCACCTCTTTGCCCTTGTCTCCTCGACCCTTGGACCTGAGCATGCTGGGAACTCCCAGCTCACATGTCCTGTCCTTCAATGGCCTGGCCAAATCACCATTGCTGCCCCCTGCCTTCTCCACCTCAGCACTTGGCTTGCCTGTTGTGCCTGTATTGTGCTCAGATCGCAGAAGACAAGCAAGAGTGAATGAGGCCGAGGACGAGAGCTCTAGGGGGATCCTCAACCTCTCAACAGGAGTGTCCCATGACCCCTTGTCCTGGGTGGTCATACCTTCAGGCTCTTTAATGCTGAAGCCAGGTGTGGTCAACTGAGAAGGATTCCCCAATAATTCCAGAGGGAAGGAAGTAGGAAAGGGGCAGCACAGGGATCAAAGGTCAAGGGGTTAATTTTCCATTTTCATAAATGAATAGTCCACAGTCCACTTAAGTGACATACTGTATCTACCCATTCATTTCCAGCATTGTCATTTTAGTTTTCTATCTGTTCATAACCAAAGGCATGCTTTCACTGAGGTTCCAAAATCTTTTTAAAAAATGAAAGGGTTACATAACTAACAGATGTGGTAGTAACAAAACTGTGACCATGTACCAATGACACGGCAACAGCTACCTTGTTGGAGCATGCTGAGATTTATATTAGCCATCATTGATTTTGCCCAGTTGTGCAAATATAGTATTAACAACAGTACTGCATTTCAAATAATCACACATTTGTGTGCTGCCATTGTCAGGCCATTAAAAAGTATACAAAATGCACTGCTGCATTCTGTGGTGCACCATTTTCTAAACATGTAACTAGTTATATTTAGACCTAAAGCATACAGAATTGAATTAGAATCAAATGGAATCAAACAATTGAATTAGAATTCCTGTTAACAAACACTAGTTTCAGAATTATTGGTACCCTTACAATTTTTTTACACCAGCCATGATGGGAATAGCAGCACTGAATCTCTTAGTACAATCATTTTCTGAAAGGTGCTGATAATTCTGAAAGGAACAGCAAAACACATTTTACTGTGTGATTTATTGTTTGCCTTGTTGGTACACAGAAAATGCCTGGCCTGTCACATTCTTACACTGATACATGCACAGATACAGGGGCTTTGATCTGTTGGTTATAAAGAAAAGCACATGCTCAGTAGCTAGAACATCCTGTTTTGTTTTGTTGTTTTCTTTACTTGACCCAAAACCCATCATTCTTTTTTAGATTTTCATAAACATTCCAAATAAGTGTTGGAAGAGTCATCTAGTCGATCCATTTCTAGCATATGTGTCTCTCTATTCAAGTAGAATAGTAGGAGCCTGGTCATTGGTCTGGACTTTTCTACAACACAGGAACTAATATCTTGGGATGAAAGCATGCTTAAAGTTCTTGTATTGCTGAAAACCTTTCTTAAAAGAATCTTGCAGTAAATCATATAATAAACAGAGATAGAGTGGAAAAAATAAGCGGACCATGACTGGCCCTCACTCTTAGTTTTCTTGCTATTTTTTTGTTGTTTAAAAGTACAAAATATAGTCTATATAGAATCTATACCTGTGTTTCAGTAAGCACTGAGCTGTTTCTATATATTTATATGTAACAGGCATCTCTGGACGCCAGTGTGTGTGACACACTAAGTAAACCATCTTCTGTAATGATTCTTAGTTTGACATCACTCTTTGGTGAACTGTAAAACTCCTTTGATGGCTTTTCTTATGATTATTCAGATAATGCAGATAAAAATTACATGCTTGTAATTTTTATACAGGCAATGCCATACTGATTCAGTCAGGTTTGGCAGAGCAGCTTAGGTTAATTAATTTTTATTTAGTACAGAGGACAATCGGTGTACTTCATAGGGCTATTTTAGTCATACAGAGATACCATTCATTTACCCACAGACCGACAAACCTCTAGTGAGAGCTGCTATGCTGTCTGACTAACTGTTCGCGTATTACATTGAACTAAGACTTCATGTTGGATATACAATATGTATACATGACAGTCTGTCCTCTTATCCATCCGCCAACCAGCACTATTTACATAAAGGTATGAGTCTGGCTTAAATTAGAGGGTAACAGACACAAGACTCAGAGCTGAGTTTTAAGGTAGACAAAGGTGTTGTAGTTTGCTTACCAATGCATATGTGGCCCTAATGCCACCTGTTGGACATTTGTTTTAAGGACCTCATGCACACTATGCTAGCACAGCATGGCACAGATAAATGTTCTAGAACTGACAGCAAATGTCAGGAAAACAAACACTATGCATTACATAAAACACTCGCATGCAGATAAACCTGACTGGTGTGTGGTACAGGCCTCTGGCTCAAATGTGATTTTGACACAAAATATACTTCAGTACAGGTCAAAAAGAACATTCCTATTTTACAAAAGAGTATATCTTCTGTTTACACATACTTATACATACAAGAACTCTTACTTTCAAAATACTTGATTAGATTTTGCTACCAAGTCACATCACCTGAGACACAATGTCACAGAGTCTCTGCAGGGTGACTATTCTTTTATGACAGAGCTCTTTCCTCAAAACCATTAGTTGCCTGCAAAGATTTCCAAGGTAACAAATCCGCTTTAATGAGAAAAGAATATCTATTACATTTGAAAACACTTAAACCTAGGAAATTTAGGTCTATCAACTGGATTTCCAATCCCTGCCTTCACACCTAATGTTCACAGTCCATTCACATCATTCCATCAATCATTTGTCATCACAATAGTTAAAGTATGAGAACACTACACGACTATTTGGGGTTTGTTACATTGTTTGGACATTTCATTTGATTTTTCATGTTGCTTTATCTCCTTGTCTCTACTATTGCTGCTCTACACTGAGCTTTCTTCCACAGAGCATTGAGGATGGAGGAATGAAAAGGAAGGAAGGATGGTGAGAGGGATAGCCAAAGCAGTTTATTAAACATGAACCAATTCATCTCACCGCATTATAAATAAAAACAGAAGAACTTATTACACCTATTCATTCACTTTGATTCAGTTGCTTTATCCTGGTCAGTATTTTTTAAGCTGAAGGAGAACCTGAAGGAAACCCATGCACACACTGGGAAAACATGTAAAACCATACACAAAGTAACCACACACAAAGAATTGTGAGGCAGCAATGCTACAGCCTTATACACAAATCAGATGAAAAACACACTAAATCAGTAAAGCTATTGATAATTCGTGTCCTGAGGTTCATGAAGGTTTATGAACATTCTCAACACTGCAATAGCACTTCGTGGCATTTCCCCATATTATTCTTGACACAGTTTAAACTTCTTTTCGCTCCTCCTCCCTCATGCTCATTTGAGAAAGCTCATCATGACACGGACCTAAAGGGTCTACATCATTTAAATATCAGATAAGCTGTTTGACTCATTAACCCTTTGAGCACACTGGAGATGTGTGTTCGTGTTGATAATGCAGTTGCTATTATAAGGGAAACATTAGCAATAATTGGAATGGTGGCACAGTGCCCTGGTTTGGCACTGACTATAAAAATATTTGAGTCCTTTTAGCAAGGGCAGCAAGTATACGGTACAACCAGCACCATTATACTCCGGAAAATGTGTAACATGAAACAATATTAAAACGACATTCTATAGCTTTTAAATATTAAACAAACAAATTAAGTGCCATAGTGGTGCCCAAAGGGTTAATGCAAGACTATGGCCAGGAAAGGCCAGTATCCAGTTTTCTTTTGTTTTTGCACATTGAAATATTTTAATATCAGTATTTTCATTTTTTTCAAAGTGCCTTTTATTATAGGTGAAATATAGAAGTACAAATACAATATAAATATATATTATTATTATTTTCCTGGCATCATGTTCTTAAGATGAACATGCAAAATGTCTTCAGTTGGTACATAAATGTGTGCTCCTGTTTCAGAGGAATTTTATTACGATATTGATTTTGATGTCAATGAAAACAAAATAAATGTTTAATAAATTTGCATTTGGTATATTAAGCTGCACTGCGTCTTCTTTCCTGACTTCTACTCCAATATTGGTAGAATGAAACACTGTCCTCTAGTTTACAGGAGATGAAAAGAAGATAATGGCTGAATTCCCATAAATATTTAGGATAAACACTAAAGAGCAGCTTTAACACAATATTGAAGGATATTTGGACTAGAAGATCAGCATATTAAGTGTATTAATATCATGCTGACTAGCGGAACAGATGGTTTCCATGTGTAATAATATTTTTGTATGAGAGAATTTAAATATTATGTAAATCCTCCAACTTTACTAGTGATATTGATGGATTACTATAACTCAGGTTAGCAAATACCTCAGTGGTCTCTTTGATTTCACCCTTAAATTTGAACACCTTTCCTTACCTTGACTACTGCAACTCTCTATGGTCTCCCTGCTACATTGCTCAACTGCCTTCAGTACAGCCAAAATTCTGCAGAGTCAAAGTTACAAAGTGCACCTCACACATTACCCTGTCCTACAGCAACTCCACTGGCTACCTCTTAGCTGCTGTATTAAAGTCCTGTTATAACTTTCAAAGCTCCATGAGGTCTTGCCCCACCCTACCTCAGTGATCTTATTCATTTCTCTCATCTCTCATCTATGGGTGGCAGATCATTCAGTGCTACTGCTCCAAAACTCTGGAATTCTCTGCTGCAATCACTTTGTGACTGTTCCACTCTCTCTTATTTCAAACCCTTCCTCTTTTACTTTGCACTACTCTGTTTTCAAGACAAATAAGATGATGTTAAAGAAAAAGATAAAGCTTTATTTAAGCAAGAACATTATTTACAATGGCATGACAGATAGAAGGAGATGAACAGGACTCATGTATGTGGCTGTTTCTGCTCTGGGGGGTTATCTTGCTTCTGAATTGCGAGCTCTTCATCGAGACGCTCCTTAGCCCTCACCACCTGTAAAAGAACAAACAGTTTACTAAGTTTCATTACAGCCAATACCCAAAAAGACCCAATGTGATGATGGTGGCTTGTCCATAAAAGCAGGTACAGATAGACTGGCCATGGCCACCTTGCAGGGTATTCATCATGTATGATAAAATACACTGCCTAGCAAAAAAAAGGTCCCACACACTCACACTCATTGGACTGCCTTTAGCTTTGATTACAGCATGCATTTGCTGTGGCATAGTTTCTGCAAAAAAATGTCACAACAGAGATCTTGTATTGATGAAGGGAGATTTGGACCACTGTGCAAAGTCTTCTCCAGCACATCCCAAAGATTCTCAATGGGGTTCAGGTCTGGACTCTGTTGTGGCCAATCAATGTTTGAAAATGATGTCTCATGCTTCCTGAACCACTCTCTCACAATTTGAGCCGGAAGAATCCTGGCATTGTCATCTTGGAACATGCCTGTCCCATTGATGGTATAAACAGGTCGTTCAATATATTCAGGTAGTCAGCTGACCTCATTCTTTGAGCAAATAACATTGCTGAACCTAAACCTGACCAACTGCAGCAACCCCAGATTATATCACTGCCCCCACATGCTTGTACAGTAGGCACTAGGCATGATGGGTGCATCACTTCAGCCACCTCTTTTCTTACCACGATGCGCCCATCACCCTGGAACAGGGTAAATCTGGACTCATCAGACCACATGACCTTCCATTGCTCCAGATTCCAATCTTCATGCTCCCTAGGAAATTGAAGCCATTTTCTGCTGGTTAGCATCACTAATAAGTGGTTTTCTTAAGGCTACACAGCTGTTTAATCCCAATCCCTTGAATTCTCTTCACATTGTGCATGTGGAAATGCTCCTACTTTCACTATTAAACATGTCCTGGACTTCTGTTGTTTTTCTATTATTTGATTTTTGAAAGTTTAAGTGATATCTGATCATTCAAGATTTTTTTTCTGACCACATTCCTTTCTCAAAGATGATGTTTCCCCACTGTCCTTCTACTTTTTAATAATGCATTGGACAGTTCTTAACTGGTTTTTTAGTAGTTTCAGCAATCTCTTTAGGTTTTCTCTGCTTGATACATGCCAATAATTTGACCCTTCTGAAACAGATTAACATCTTTTCCATGACCACAGGATGTGATGGTTGTTTAAGAAATGAGAAGCTACTCACTGCATCAGTTAGGGTTCAATAAGTTGCAGCTGAAACATAATCACCCCTGCAGTAATTATCCAATGGGAGGCTCTTACCTATTTGCTTAGTTAAATCCAGGTGGTGACCTTTTCTTTTGGCCAGGCAGTGTATAACCACACAATGCCAAATTTTATAACACCACAGGAGAATAAGTGTCCACCAGAGATGAAGTTTATGTGGTTCTCACACGTACATCCTATAAAAGGCCCCTTCAACATCATGCTCAACCTCTTTTCCCACCAAATTTAGTACTTTAATCCTCTGATGTTTGTTAATTGTTTAATCTCTTTATTGTTAAAAAATGCAATAGGTGACCATACTTCTAATATTTATTACTAACTGTACCATAACTTATTCTTAAGATCACCACAGGGATACTACTTTTCCTGTGTACTATTTCAAAAATTACTCTCTCTCACTTACCTTAGACTGCAGGTAGAAAGAGCCACCGACCGCTTTGTCGTTTACTTTAAACAAATGTTCATAATTCTGCGGAGAACAAAGTTGATGTCACTTTGGAGAAATTGTGAGATTTAGTAGCACATGATTTTCAACAGGCTATGTGTAGAAACTGTGGGGTATACCTTCTGGATTTCATCTGGTTTCAGTGTTGATACATTTAGAATCTGTTGTGCTTCCTGTAGACTCATTCCAGTAAAGCTGGAAATTGCAGCAGATTGCTTACCCGCTCTTCCTCTTGCTTCTGCTGCAGCCTGACTAGCTGCAAAAAATATAGCACCAAAATAAGCACTAATGTAGACTGTTTAATGAACGGATGCTTCACCTATGAGTACCGATTTACTTAAACATTCATACACCAATAAATCATACTTGCTGGAAACAAATCACAAGAATGAAAAAGAATTCAGATTTTAGCAGAGTTGGAATATTCACGAGGTGGTCACACTTGTAGGAAAACGGGCATCAGACCGAGTGTGGCTTGTATGAAAACAGAAAAATTATACGAGGTGTGTCCAGAAAGTAACAAGAATGAAGTTCCCGCTCACTGTAGCACTTACTCATGGGTATAGTGGTTCAAGTAGAGTTATAGTGGGAGCTCAGATAAACATTAGGACCCATTTCAGTTGCATTCTAGCCTTTAACAGTGCCCAGACATTTGTTTTTGTGAAACCCTGCTGAAGAGCCGCTTCACTGGAACAATGCAAGCAAGTTTGTCTCTAAATATCAGTTTGACACTAAATATCAGAAGTAATGGAACACTGCTTGTCCAGTCAACAGTGGACTGGGACTGGATGTTGGCAACAGTAAAGTTCTTCCAGCTGCAAGCTGGTCAGACCAGCTGGATTTTTCAAAAAGTAATGTGCAGTCAGTTAGTAACCACAATCTGTAATGTGTCAGCAACTTGCCTGCAAACTCCTGTCGTAAAGCACGTGCGAAAGCCCGGCCGACCACCTGCACTCCCATCACCACGATCTGAGCCAGATATTTCGCCTACAACACAACACAAAAATTATTCATGCCAAGTATGCAGTAACTTGCAGTAACTTTATAAGTAAAGTTATTTATACCATTATCATAAATATGCAGGGATTAGACAATGAAACTGAAACACCTGGTTTTAGACCACAATAATTTAATAGAATTTTGTGGCCAATATAGCGTCAGTTCCTCTTGGGAATGACATCTACAAGTCCAGCACAGTAGTCAGAGGGATTTTAAGCCATTCTTCTTGCAGAATAGTGGCCAGGTCACTACATGATGCTGGTGGTGGAAAAATGTTTCCTGACTCGCTCCTCCAAAACACCCCAAAGTGGCTCAATAATATTTAGATCTGATGACTGTGCAGGCCATGGGAGATGTTCAACTTCACTTTCATGTTCATTACAGTCTATCTGTACCTGCTTTTATGGACAAGCCATGTTCAAACCAATCTTTCACCAGTCTTGCTGTGTGTATTGGTGCATTGTCATCCTGATACACGGCACCGCCTTCAGGAT
>JAOVYV010000024.1:13508299-13518521 GCA_025674545.1 Hassar affinis
CTAGGCTGAAAATGTATTTGTTTAGTCAAGCCTTTTGTCATTAGCTCTTCTCTTAGGTAAAGGCGCAGATCTGGAGGGTTCATAGGCATAGAGTGTTCTGGTAAACTGGGATGTTTGGATACTGTCGCCCCCCACTCTCACAGGATCACTCTGGCACTTTATGTCCCAGGGCTCCCTCAGGTCTGCGTTACCTTCTGGCTCTCCCTTTTAGTTATACTATCCTAGCTAGTCTTGCCGGAGTCCCTGCTTACACTCTGCACAAAATGTACATTTTCTTTTAAAGATTGGTGGAAAACATACCTAATCATCTGTATTTCTTTTTCTTCTCCCCTCCCCTCTCACCCCTCCCCACCCCTCTTATGGTTGAGCTTTCAAGCCTTCCTATGACGACGACTAGTATAAACTGCTACGGACAGTTTTGCACTTAATCAGTTAAATCTCCATCAGCAAGAAGTTTATATCTCCAACAACTTGGACTTTGTGAAATTTTTAATCAGTTTACTGGTTAATGTTACATTGTTAATGTTTTGTTTGTTTTTTCTTAACTATATAGCACTTTGTTATAGAAGGGATATTTTGTTACTGCATTATCCAGTATCACCCAAATAAAAAAAGAATGGAATGATTTGCAAATCTTATAAGCCCATATTTTATTCACAATAGAACAAAAAACATGTATCAGATGTTGAAAGTGAGACATTTTACCATTTTATGAAAAATATTTGTTCATTCACAGAGTAGAAGTGTCCGGGTGCTGAACTGGCCTGTCTGCAGTCCAAACCTTTCACCAATAGAACATCTGGTACATCATGATATGAAAAATCCAGCAAAGAAGACCCAGGACTGTTGAGCAGCTAGAATCTTACATCAGACAAGAATGGGACAAAGTTCTTCTCCCAAACTCCAGCAACTGTTCTCCTCAATTCCCAGACATTTACAGACTGTTGTTCAAAGAAGCAGGTGTGCCACACAATGGTAAACATGGCCCTGTCCCAACTCTTTTAAGATGTGTTGCTGCCATGTAACACAAAATGAACAAATATTTTTCATGAAATGGTAAAATGTCTCGCTTTCAACATCTGATATGTGTTCTGTGTTCTATTGTGAATAAAATATGGATTTATGAGATTTGCAAATCATGCCATTCTGTTTTTATTTACATTTTACACAACGTCCCAACTGATTTGGAATTGGGGTTGTAGTACTCCAAAGTAGTTTAATGCAGGAAATGATTTTGCAAATGTTTACAGTCTAGACACATTCTTTTGTGAATTCAAAATTCAACTATTTATTCTGGAAGCAACTCTTTACTGGTTAAACATGCATATGGTTGAACAGAGAAAGTGAGGAGCCTAACTGGCTCCAGAGCATAAAAAGCAGCATCATTTTTCAGCATTGAACAAAATATCTTAATGGAGTCATGTGTCTAAGCACTGCTTCATTATAAGGAGAACACAAACTGCTATAAAATGCACAAGTCTTCTGTCGCATGTAAACACATATCATATGTGATATGTGGTATACCTGACTGGGTATTTAATCTTGGCAGTCCACGTTGCACTGATTGCTAATGTTTCACTGCTGGTAAAGTTGAATAAAAACAAACTCAAACAAACATTTTGTATTGAATAAGAGTAGAATATATTTCAGAACAGAGTAATGTAATTGAGATTTCAACTGTGTGTGTGTGTGTGTGTACCTTATTTTCATGAAATGTCAGGGCAAATGTCAGAAAAAAACATGAACATGTCAGAATATACAGTATGTCAAAGTCAAGACAAAAAAGCATGCCCTGACTTTTCTTTTCATGCATATCAACTTTTTTTTTTCAAAAAAGTAAAAAACCCAAAACTAATGCAAGAGTTAGGTTTAGGTTTAGGCATAGCATTAATTAGCATTTACTGATAATGCATTACTCATTATGTCAGTGGAATGTCCTGACAAATGGTGAAACCTGAAATATGAAATCCTGAAATCCCAACATGGATTTTCTGACACGACACATCTGACACATTCGCAATTCCTGATTACACCAAAAATCTTGTCTATTAGAAGAGAGTTTTAAGCAGGAGCTTAAACATTGTTATAATGTTATAGACAAATATAACAACAGTATAAAAATTAATTTCAGCAGTTAAAAACACACATAATGCTGTGAGGCTCAGCACATTCAACCAGTCTTGGCAAGTATTGGCAAGTCTGCATGTACCTGATCACATGATCACTGACCACAGACATGACATGACCATGACCTGTACAGCTAATTATAGAAGCTTATGTACATTTAACTCTGGCTGATTGAGGCAGAAGAGCTTTGTTGGATTTTGTGATGCATAAGTGGATATATTGGAGTGTGACATGGATATCAAGCAGGCAGGATCTTTCTTTAATACTCTGTAACCAGCAAGGCTTCTCGTTAATCATCCTGCAAGCACAGATAAGGAAAGACACATTCAGTCACAAAGAACAGAAGAGTTCCCAAGAATATTATGTAAGGGATACGCTTACATAAAATATTTGAAATCTATCAGAATAATCCAAGTTTATTTTGGATATCCAAGTATTTTTACCCATTCCTCTTCATCCACCCCCTCAAATAATTCCTGTGGCAGTGGATCTTCCCTGTTCCCCAACTTAGCTACCATGGCACTCAAAAGCTGCAAAACAACAACATGACACAACAACACAACATAAGAGCTTAAACAGAACTTAATTCTTAGAAAATTGTCCTGTTCTTAATACCTCTTCTTTTTTCTGTTCGTCAGTCTTCTCTTCAAGGTACACAGAAGATGGGAGGTACTTCCTCACTGGTGCTTCCTTAGGAGCTTCACTCACTGGTTGTCCAAATCAAAAACATTTGTTGTTTTAATTTCTTTGGCTATAAGCAAGCAACCCAAACTGTTTGTTTGGACTGTAATCAAATTTGCTTGTATAGGCACACTGGTGATGTTGGTGTGTTCTGTGTAGTGTGGGGCTGGGGATTCTAAGAATGTAGATAAAATTAGGGCAAGGGACCTTAATATAATTAGTATTTTTTTGTCTTTAAATACATTAATATTATGAACATTTGAAAAGAACCCAAAGCTGAAATTCAACCCAATAATTCTGGGATTCCCTTTTACAGGACAATGTCCAGTCATGCATCTCACATCTTTATAGACAATAGGCACAAAACTGAAGAGGGTGGTGTATGCTGTGTACTTTCATGCAATTACTACTGTTAAGCTCCTAATCTATTGTCATGCTGGTTTTCGTGTCCAATATCTGCCACACTCCGAATGAAACTTAATCTCTCGTCTAGAAATCTGATTCTAATCAGAATTAAATCACATGCAAAATGTGGCTTGAATCCAGAAACGTTCTGATTTTCCTGTCAGATTTTCTAAACAGATTTGCCTAAAAGCTAAGCTTAATTGCCAGTCTGAACATAGCCCTATATGAATAGGATGTGCTGCAGTACCAGGGGCCATGTCTTTAGGTTGCAGGGTGATTTTGCGATGCTGTCTATCAGAACCAGAGAGCCAGGTAGCAGCAGTCAGAGCTGATTCCCACCACACCGCTGTCTCAGGGAACACATCATCCTGGAAGAACTCTTTCTGCAACACAATCACATGACCAGTGAATTTAACAATTGGCAAACAACCTGGAGGATTAAAAATATTTAGAAACACACTATTATCACTAGATGGCACTATTGTATTTAGTTAACAAGAAACCTAGGCGGAGCTCACTCACTCTGACACGAGGCACTTTGAAGGCCACTGGCTCAATGGTGGACTTGCTAAGTCTGAGAGCTCTGGCCACCTCTACATCACGTACATCACACACCATCTTTGGCAGGAAGCACAAGCCCTGTGCACACAGGACAACAGTTTTAAAATGTAGTAATTAAAATGGACTGAGAGAAGGTGGATGTTTTGTGGTACCTTGTGTGGCTCAGAGGAGTGGAAGCTGCTGCACTCCATAAAGTAAGGGGCTTCTGTAAGGATCTCATAGATGTACACATGTGTGTCACCCTAACAGGCAAAAAACAGGATTATGATATTAGCATATGACAACTCTGGATTAACTGGATAGATTCTGTAATAGTCAACAATGTAAATAAATAGTAGCATTTGCAAATCTGGTTAGTAGAACCACTAAAGTTAAAATGAACAAAAGTTTAGTTGAGAAAGTTAGAGTAGTAAACTGAACACATTTATTTTTTTATTTGTAAGTTATTTCATTTCAAGTAGATATGTTTTGCATTTTTCCAGCACCTTCCCTGTGAGAAAAACAAGGCTGGTGTCAGCATCATAGAATGGGATGAGGGTTGAGGGGGACACATCAGCAGGTGTAGTAGCCACAGGTCCAGAGGCCAAGGACTCAGCAGAGAACAGGTAAAGCTGTCGCTCACTGCGACTGCAGGGAAAACCAAGGAAGAAGGAAATCATATTGTCAGATGTACCATGTCAACATACCAGGTAATTAGAACACCATTATGTTAATGGTACAACTATGTCATGGCTTGTTCTCACCAATCAAACCCTGACACCAGCAGGTACTTCCCATCACACACCCAGACTACACGGCCACCTCTGTGGCCTTCTGGACCAGGGCCCTCCTATAGTTAGAGACAACGGAAAAGGATAAGAGAGCTATCCCAATGTTATATATGGTTTTCAAGGGATTTTAGCTACTTGCCTGGATGGGCTCAGTAGACTTGCGTGGGTCAAACAAACGCACTTTACCATCTTTACATACAGTGGCCAACAACTTGCCATTAGGGCTCCAAGCCATTCCAAATATCTGTGAGGCAGATAACAAAAGTGAGTGAGTAGTCTGTTAGCTGTAATTATCTGTCACCTCAGGATATTACCAGTTTATTATGTGTTAGCCTGCCTGAAAAGTAACAGGTAAAAGACAGGAGCTCTCACTTGATCTTGGTGTCCATTCAGTTTCTTGGCTTCTCTTCCAGTTTCCAAGTCCCACAGACGCACAGTCATGTCATATGATGAGGATACTAGCAGACCTGAGGCGTGAGGATGGAACTTGATGGAGTAGATTTTCTCAGTGTGTCCTGCAATTGAGTGGAAGTTCAGGTCACTGAAACTAAAAAATCAATTCTGTTTCAAAGAAAAGGGTCTTTTCTTACCCTGTAGAACAGACTCAGGTTCAGTCAGGGTTTGCAACAGTCCACTTTCTGGAACCTTCCACACACGGATCTTTGCATCATCACCAGCTATCAAAAACATGGATTAAAACTTATCTGACATTATTCCAAATACATGTTCATAACAAATATCATTTCATTAATTCCCTATTGTAAGGTATACAGTATTCCGTATACCATTCCATGCTGCATCGCAACAATTGGTTTTCTTTTACTGGAAATACCTCAGTTGATACACATTGTCTGGTCTGCAAAATCTCAATTGTGCAATGCTCAATTGTGTAAATGAGATGAATGTAAGTAGCTATGGATAAGGCCATCTGCCAAATGCCATAAATGAAAATTGTAAAATGTAAATCTACTTAGCAAACAAAATGCATGTTGATTAGTGGAATCTTGGACCAATACTATTATAGAAAATGGGGAAAAACTCCCATCAGTATGTGGCATCAGTATTTCATATAGATCTCTTCTTGATTTTAGCTTATTTGGCTAAAATGGGATATAATAATTGCTTGGATGTTTAAAATTAATTTACATTATTGTAGTCACAATGTTTTGGGGAGTAATAGGAATAATAGGAAGTACACGGTAGTAATTGAGTTTAGATCACTTCGCTGAGAAGCACAAGTAGATCAATTAATTCAGCATGCATGTTTCAATCACCAAAGACAACTTACCAACCACCAGCTTGTGAGGGTCAAAAGGGTCCCAGCAGAAGTCAGCCACACTGACTGAGTTCTGGATGGTGGGCAATGCGGTGTCTGGCAGTTTCCCAGGCTGAGAGAGCTGCAATTTTACAATAATGTAACAGAATGTGCTATATGATTTGACATATACTTTTTTCAAATTCATTTTTCTTAAAGAACCTGACCCTTAAATTACAAATCTTTCTGACAAAACACTTCTAATATTATAGCACCTCAAGCACAGCAATCTGTCCTCCTGCAATGGCAAGAGGCACTGCCACCCGCTGCCCATTGGCACAGAAGCCATCACACTCGCCAGGTGTAGTCAGACTCATGCCACGCAAGTTGGTGATGTGGGTATCACGATGCAGAACAGTGCCCTGAATGTGACGGAACTTAGAGCTTGGGCCTGCAACAAAGACAAGGACATACAGCATATAGCTTATCAGCAATCAAACTGATCACCTTGACCAACAGCTAACATTGCTATAATGACTGCCAATAGGAAGGCATGATCAAAGGACAGACAAAGTAGGTGGTTAAAGTTACCCAGCATGCTCTGGATGGCACGGATATTCTGGCTGGGGCTGGGGAGGAATCCAGAGGACAGACTGCTGGTGGAGGACTGGGAGCGGGAAGGACTCACACTGTCGCTGGGGGTACTAAGGGCACTGCTGGAAGTGGAGGGCTCCTGAAGCAGAGAAAGAGGGTTTGGTACTTTATGCAAACTTAATCTAAATGCAGGTAATCCCTGACATATATTATGCTATAAATAATATGCTACTTTCTTCACTTAATAAAATTCAATCTTAAAAAATAGGCAACATTATTATAGAAAAAAACATTTATTCAAATTTACACCTCAACAATTGGAGAAGCTACTTACTGTCATCTAACAATAATCAATAATTTTTTTTACTATAAATATTAGTGCTTTCACTCAGTGCACATGATTGTGTCTTAATTATCGTCTGACTGCTGGTTTGTGTGACTCTTGCACTGTGGTACTGTGCAACAGAAAATGATTTTTCTTTTCTACAAACCTCTTTACTTTTTCCACAAGGTAGATCCTTTGCTGTGACTTGATTGGCTGGCTGAGCTTTCCCCTTTGGTCTCTTGTCTGGGTGGAGGCTGACTTTTTCCACCTGTCATAAATGAGGGAGCATTTAAATGTGTAAGATTAGACTGCCAAAATCTTTGGTAAATGACTAAGCATTGTGTAGTCTAGTAATTAAATAACATATTTAAAAGGCATTAAAATGCTTTTTAAGCTAAATGTTTTCTTAGCTAAATGTATGAGCAGTCCATTTCTGAGTCCGTACTTGCTTGTTCATTCCTTGCCACCATTCATTTGCTGTTATGGCTGCTGTGTGGCCTGCAGTGTCTGGATATAGGTCAGCATGGAAGTCTTGCCCTGCCTGCCAACCACACACATACACACACACATACACACACAAACAAACAAATCACTCTTGTATCTGTGTATTAATTTTTTGATTTATGAAGCCTGTGTTCCCATGCATACTCTCTTTTCAAAAGATAATGATACGTATACAGTATGGTGTGGACAACATACCAAAAGTATGTTAAAAAAACACTGAAAACTCATAATAAGAGCAGCAACATGAACTGGATGACTGAGACAGATTTGGGGGGATGCTAATTCTTATGATGTTTTCCTAACAAAATATGTCATTTTGAATCACAATATGTCACACAGACAATTTGAATTATATATTGAACTATATATATTATCTATAAATATGCTCATTCATTGCCATCCAACCTTCATTGGAACATCTAAAATATCAGTAAAAATATCATGTTTCTTTTGAAAAAAACAGTGATGTAATTGCAAGCATGCTAATATATAATAGTGATCTATGTATCTTCCATAAATCTTCAAATAAATTACTGTCCTTTTCATATACTTGCCAATCATCCGCATCTTACCTTGCGAGGCACCTGGTAGCTGATTGGGATAATGAAATTATCAGTCAGCTGCATCACCCGCAGCACTTCACAACGTCCTATGTCCAATGCCAGTTTGGGTACCACTGCTATTCCACGTGTGGATGTGTCGCTCAGGCAGTGACTCACTGTAATGCAATGAAACAGTGAGACAGGCTTCTCATAGCCAAAAAATATGACTATACACTGATCAGCCATAACTTAAAAACTACTGACAGGTGAAGGGAATAACACTGATTATCTCATTACAAAGGCACCTGTCAAGGGGTAGAATATATTAGGTAATCACAATCAGTTCTTGAAGCTGACATGCTGGAAGCAGGAAAAATGGGCAACTGTAAGGATCTGAGTGACTTTGACAAATTGTGATAGCTAGAAAACTGGGTCAAAGCATCTCCAAAATGGCAGGTATTGTGGGGTGTACCCTATATGCAGTGGTTAGTACTTAACAAAAGTGGTTCAAGGAAGGACAACTGGCGAGCCGGCAACAGGGTCATCTGCGCCCAAGGCTCACTGATGTGCATGGGGAGTGGAGGCTAGCCCATCTGGTTTGATCCCACAGAAGAGCTACTGTACCACAACTTGCTGAAAAAGTTGTGTTGTGAAATGTTTGTTATAATACAAATGTGTCGGAATACATAGTGCATCACAGCTGTGTAGCTGCAGACCAGTCAGAGTTCCCATGCTGACTCCTGTACACCATCAAAAGTACATGAGTATCAGAACTAGATCATGGAGCAATGATCAAGGTGGCCTGGACTGATGTATCACATTTTCTTTTACATCAGGTGGGTGGCTGGGGGTAATGTGCATCATATCTTCCCATATTGCATCCTGATGCCATCTTTTCCCCAGGTATATACAAGGGTTCAAGGTGTTAATGTGGCCTCCACATTCTCCGGATATCAGTCCGATTGAGAATCAGTGGGATGTGCTGGACAAACAAGTAAGATCCATGAAGGCCCCAGCTGAAGGTGCCACATACCACAGCACACCTTCAGAGGTCTTGTGGAGTCCATGTCTCGAGGGGTTAGAGCTACAACCTCCATTTCCCTTTCTTAAAATGCTGTAATTTGCTCATTCACGTGAAGCTTTATTTAACAGACAAAATGGCTGATGACTGATGCTTGCTTAGTACACTTTTATAAACATGTCTGTCCTCTTCAAAAATACTTCTTTTTTGATATAAAATTTTGTCTAACCTTGTGAAAGGCATGACTCCCCTGTGGACACCTCAAAGCAGTCGATCGCATGGTCTCCCTGATAAAAATTAGGAAAGGATAAACCATCATACCTTTAACAGTGATCAAAAATTTAAGAAAGCTATTAAATAATTAAAAGAAATCAAACAATTAGTATTTTAAATAATAGAACCTTAAATATAGAACAATCTATATAGAAATATTTAAATTTTAAATAATGGATAATAATTTTTAATCATTAATATTATGAAGTCATTCAAAAAGAGAAGGGATTAAAATGTAACTCACCTTTGCTGACACTATAAGGAGACTGGAATCAGGATCATACAATGGCATTAAAGTCCTGAGGGTTAAGAAAGATGGAACGAAGAATAATTATTTAACTCTACATTTCTAGTTATTCTTAAATTATTCATAGCTAGTGTGCAGAAGGCAGTTACAAAACTTCAACCTCAGAGTGTCACACAAGAAAACTGTATCAGAATGAATTTTTGTCCTCTAAACTCTCAAAGGCGTGGCTTGTAACAAGTAACACTTGTTTCCACCCAGGCTCAGTTCCATGGTAACTGACCCCAGAAACTTAGGCTTAGTTCAGATAAATGATAAACTTTTCTGTGAGAATCTATGTTGTTTAATCGCATACTCTACAAACTATTAAACCCTAAAATGGAATTAAAGCACATCGTTCACTTGACAGGGGCTTGATAACTGTTGTTCACCAATACAATGACATACAGTACTGTGCAAAAGTTTTAGGCTGGTGTGAAAAAATGCTGTAAACAAGGAATGCTTTTCTTAAAAGAAGAATTGTTGCGCTACATGAAGATGGCCAAGGCTACAAGAAGATTGGCAACACCCTGAAATTGAGCTGCAGCACAGTGGCTAAGATCGTCCAGTCTTTTAAAAGAGCAGGGTCCACTCAGAACAGACCTCGTGTTGGTTATCCAAAGAAGCTGAGTGCACGTGCCCAGTGTCACATCCAAATGCTGTCTTTGAAAGATAGGCGCAGGAGTGCTGTCAGGATTGCTGCAGAGATTGAAGAGGTGGGGGGTCAGTCTGTCAGTGCTCAGACCAATTGGTCTGCATGGCTGTCACCCCAGAAGGACGCCTCTTCTGCAGTCTGTACACAATAAAGCCCGCAAACAGTTTGCTGAAGACATGTCAACAAAGGACATGGATTACTGGAACCATGTCCTATGGTCTGATGA
>JAOVYV010000024.1:13631511-13642339 GCA_025674545.1 Hassar affinis
TGCTTTGACACAAAAGAGATAAAAACCACTGGAGGAAGGAACTTGATTGAGTTATGCTGTGTCCAGTGCTTTGTAACGATCAGAGATAAGGCATTTACATTTTCTGACACATAAAAGTCTTTAGGACAGAGATGTTTGACTGTTGTTTCTCTGCCCAGAGTAGACAGCCTGGTTCCACTTCACTGATCCCTCCCACCCAGACTGACTGACATATAATTTTACTATAACTACATATAAATGGCTTTGTTTTAAAGGCGTAAATACACTCACTGAAAATCTGTACACCTACTCATTTATGCAATTATCTAATCAGCAGACAGAAACACCTTGTTGATGAGGGAGGTCATACTTCACAACAGACCAGACTGGTTCAAGCTGCCCGAAAGGCTACAGTAACTCAGATAATCACTCTGTACAATTGTGGTAAGCATTAAAGCATCTCAGAATGTACAACACATCGATCCTTGAAGCAGATGGTCTATAAAAAGAGATTTGGGGCTGCACTGGGCATAGGCTCACCAAAACTGGACAGCTGAAGACTAGAAAAATGTAGCCTAGTCTGATGGATCCTGACTTCTGCTGAGGCACACAGATTGTAGGGTCTGAATTTGGCACCAACAGCATAAATCCATGGACCCAACCTGGCATGTGTCAACAGTCCAGGACGGTGGAGGTGGTGTAATAGTGTGGGGAATGTATTCTTTGCACATTTGGGACTGTTAATACTAAACAATCATCACTTGAATGCCACAGACTATTTGAGTATTGTTGCTGACCATGTGCATCCCTTCAGGCTACAATGTACCATCTTCTAATGGCTACTTGTCACAAAAAGCAGTTTTTGTGACAAGAGTCGTCTCAGACTGGTTTCATGAACGACATTCAGTGTTCCTCTGTGGCCTTCCCAGTCACCGGATCTGAATCCAGTAGAACACCTTTAGGAGGTGGTACGACTGGAGTATCACAGTATGGAACACAGTCGTGTTTTCATTTATCTTGTGAAATCCATAACACAAAGGAACTGAAAGCAAGCCGAGGCACAACCCAGTGCTCCAGACCCGTGTTAAAACTGTTAAACACGAGTGAGGACATTTCATGCTGTCCTGCTGATTTTACAGCTTCTGATATTCTGATTTAACCTGTTACAGTAACACAATTCTGACATTCTACTATTCCACTATTTACTGGTGTATTAGCAGGTTTGCTAGTCCATTTCTGAAGACGCAAACCTACAGAAGAGAACTCTTATTTTGGTCGGTCGCACGCTTGCGCAGTTCGTCGTGTTCCTGTGCGCGGTGTTAGTGATGGCGTCCTCCGCAGCTCGGTGTGCAGCACGCTGGGTGATCACCTCTGTGTCCTCTAATGTCCGCACTTCCAGCACTTTTGCCTCCAGGACCAATGGATCTAGTCGAGCTTCGGCGAAGTTCGGGGGCGGCGTGTTGTGGTCGGTGGGCAGTAGAGCTGGAGAAGGATCGGGAAGAGCGATGACATTGACATGCCTGTTAGGTGAGCAGTAAGGCCTGGCCGAGCAGCATGCTAACAGCTAGCTTCAGTGTCAGAGCTGCAGCAGACATGCAGAAGCCAGCGGCTTGAGCTGCTGGTTATATTATGTAGAGTTCTTATCGCTGGAGGCGGTGAAAGCTGTCAGGTAAACAAGGTGCTTATTTATGAGACATGTCTTGCTGAGGTTCAGAGGTTTGCTGTGCAGACTGAGCCTGTAGTGTCAGGAGAAACGCACAGAGGCTGATCCTCAACATGTCTGAAAAAGAAATCTGTTCAGGCACTCATGCCATGTAACCTCTGTGTGTAACCTCTGTGTGTAATCTCTGTATGTAATCTCTGAATGAACAGATAACTGTGTACACCAATCAGCCATAACATTAACCCCCTCCTTGTCCATTTGATCAGCTCCACTGACCGGACAGGTGGACTGTAGTTTTACAGACAGAGACTGTAGCCCATCTGTTTCTCTGCAGACTTTGTTATCCCCCTTTTACCCTGTTCTTCAGTTTTCAGGACCCCACAGGACCACCACAGAGCAGGTATTATTTGGCTGGTGGATGACTGTCAGCAATGCAGTGACCCTGTGGTGGTGGTGGTGGTGGTGTGTTAGTGTGTGTTGTGCTGGTAAGATTGGAAGTTTCTAAATACTGTGTCCACTCACTGTCTACTCTATTAGACACCTACCTAGTTGCTCCACCTTGTAGATATAAACTCAGAGACAGTAACTTATCTGTTCTTGCACAGTTTGTGTTAGTCATCCTCTAGTTCTTCATCAGTGCTCACAGGATGCTGCCCACAGGACACTGCTGGCTGGATCATTTTAGTTCATGGACTATTCTTAGCCCAGCAGTGATACCGAGGGGTTTAAAAACGTCAGCAGCACTGCAGTGTCTGATCGTACCAGCACAACACACACTAACACGCCACCACCACATCAGAGTCAGTGCAGTGCTGACAATCATCCACCAAAGTGCTCCTGACCACTGAACATCAACATAAAACAGGACTAAAATAGTCTGCAGAAAAATAGATGGACTACAGTGTCTATCTGTAAAACTACAGACCACTGCATGGTCAGTGGAGCTGATAAAATGGACAAAGAGTGTCGATACAAGGAGGTGGTTTTAATGTTATGGCTGTTTGGTGTATCTGATGGCAAATCCAGGTGAAATCATGTTTATTTACAGTCAGTATTTTACAGCAACATTTTATATGGTGTACGTTTGCAGGAGGAAACCCTCATCATGTTCTGTCCAGGATGTCTTTCCACATTAGTGCCACTGTTAGTAATAAACAAGACTTTTACCAGATTCTCGGGGTACCACGCACAGCCTCTCAGAAAGAGATCAAGAAAGCCTATTACCAGGTAAGACTTCAGGTCTCTGGCCACTGCATGTGTAGCATGGGGGGATTATCACAGACTAAACCATCAATGTGTCCAATAAACATCTTTTAAACTCACTCACTCTGTCATTCAGACACTCATTAACTCATTCAGACACACACACTCACTCATTCAGACACACACACTCACTCATTCACACACTCATTCAGACACTCACTCATTCACACTTATTCACTCATTCACATACTCATTTACTCATTCAGACACTCACTAATTCAGCCACTCACTCACTCACTCAGACACAATGGAAATTCTCCACAAGAGGCTGCTATTGTGCTTTGCATCCAGTGACAGTGTTTGTTTTTCCCAGAGTACTTTCTGTATTAAACTCCGTCGATCTGTAACACACAGGTTTATTTAATTTCTGATTAAATACCTGTTTTAGATTTACAAGTGTGTTTCCTGTAAAGCTGATCACAGTTGGGTGTAAAATGCTGGAGTATCACTTTTGATGTAGAAGCCTTGTAGATTGACTCCAACGTTGTGACGATGATTTAAATGAGTGAACACGGATTACTGTAACACCAGTCACAAGCGTTGTGCTTATTTAATATTTACACAAATTTGAAAGGAAATAAAGGCTCTTGATTAATACAGTGGTGTTTATGAACACAAAGCATCATGGTGTTAAATGAATGTGAAAGTATGTGGTGTATTTTGTTAACACAATATGATTGCGTTTTTTTTTTTTTTAGTTGGCAAAGAAATATCACCCAGACACAAACAAAGATGACCCACAGGCCAGGGAGAAATTTGCACAGTTGGCTGAAGCCTATGAGGTATCACTTGAAAGTAATAACACAGTGTTTGAGTGTTCAGAGTGCTCCTGGGAGAGACATTCACATCCACTGTGTCTGGTCTTGTTCTAGGTGCTCAGTGACGAGACACAGAGGAAGCAGTATGATACGTATGGCTCAGCTGGGTTCCAGGCAGGCAGAGCCGGTGCCGGAGCCGGTCAGCAGCAGTACTGGAACAGCGGGGCCAGCATGAACCCTGAGGAGCTGTTCCGCAAGATCTTTGGGGAATTTTCTGGAGCTCGAGGCTTCGGGGACTTCAATGGCATCTTTGATCAGCCACAGGAGGTGAGTGAGTTTAAACGCTGATGAACAGGGAGCTGAGGTGGCTCCCAAAGAGAACAGATGATAAATAAATAAAAATTGTGACTATTTTCATTTTTAAAGTCAGTAAGTGATTTAATTGCTGATTTCCAAACATTTTCTGTGCTGTCAGCATTTTTTAATGGGCACTAAGGCCACCACAGGAGAGTCTTCAGGACAGACAACTTTGCGCTTTCTGGTCTTTCAGTAACATGACAAGCTGTGTTTTTTAACTTATAACTTCTTATAACTTAATTTAACTAAAAAAAACTCCTTAACTTCTTTGAGGAAGAAAAGGGACTGGTGAGGGAATTACTGTCTTGGCATTAAATGTAACTATAAATGGGTAAAAACTAGTGCTGTCAAATTAACACGTTAATGCATTAAAGAATTAGTGGCAATTAAAAAAATTAATGCCACTAAAATTTTTTAAAGCAGATTAAAAACTGGGGAAACCATTGGGGACGCAACGTGCTATGTGGATTGGGTGGCGGTTGAAGGCTGGGTCCTCGGCGGCCCGTCTCCTTTCTTGGGGGGGAAGGAGCCTGAGCTTGTGCGGGAGATTGAGAGATACTGGCTAGAGATAGTCGGGCTCACCTCCATGCACAGCTTGGGCTCTGGAATCCAACACCTTGAGAAGGGCTGGACCCTCCTCTACTCTGGATTTGCCCAGGGTGAGAGACGACGGGCTTGCTTATAGCTCCCCAGCTCAGCCACCTTGTGCTGGAGTTTACCCCAGTGAACAAGAGGGTCACCTCTCTGTGCCTTCGGGTAGGAGGGAGGGCTCTGACTGTTGTTTGTGCCTACGGGCCAAATGGCAGTTCAGAGTATATGACTTTTTTGGGGTCCTTGGGAGAAACTGGAAAGTACTGGAAAGTGCAAAGACTACATTGTTCTACTGGGGGACTTAAACGCCCAGGTGGCAATGACAGTGACACCTGGAGGGGGACTATTGGGAGGAATGGCCTCCCCAATCTGTACCCGAGTGGAGTTTTGTTATTGGACTTCTGCACTAGTTACAGATTGTTCATAATAAACAAAAAGTGCACGTGGCACCAGGACACCCTAGGCCGGAGGTTGATGTTAGACTTTGTTGTCGTCTCATCTGATCTCCAGCCCTATGTCTTGGACACTTGGGTGAAGAGAGGGGCAGAGCTGTCAACCGATCACCACCTGGTGGTGAGTTGGATTTGCTGGCGGAGGGACAGGCTGGAGAGACCTGGCAGGCCTAAACGTATTGTTCGGATCTGCTGGGAACATCTGGCTGAGCCCTGTGCCAGGGAGATTTTCAACTCCCACCTCCAGGAGAACTTCTCACAGCTACCAGGGGAGGCTGGGGACATTGAGTCCGAGGTGGAGTCGCCCATCACCCAAGCCGAAGTCACTGAGGTGGTCTGAGATCCACCCGGAGTATCTCAAGTCTCTAGATGTTGTTGGGCTGTCTTGGTTGACACTCCTCTGCTGTTTAAAAAGGGGGACCGGAGAGTGTGTTCCAACTACAGGGGAATCACACTTCACAGGGCTGCCCTTTGTCACCGATTCTGTTCATAATCTTCATGTACAGAATTTCTATGCGCAGCCAGGGGCCGGAGGGAGTCTGGTTTGCAAACCACAGGATATCGTCTCTGCTTTTTGCAGATGATTTTGTCCTGTTGGCTGCTTCAAGTCAGTTTGTAGCCGAGTGTGAAGCAGCTGAGATGAGAATCAGCACCTCCAAATATGAGGCCATGATTCTCGACTGGAGGTCGAGGTGGCTTGCCCTTTCCAGATCTTTCTCAGCTTCAGAATGCTTGCTTTTATTTTTGCTTGGAGGCCAAGTGTGCTGCTGCTCATGCAGTTGCATAGGCAAAAACCAGGAACTGGGAGGAGTTCAGGGAGGCCTTGGAGAAGGAAGCAATTCAAAGCAATTCTGGCAAACCATCCGGCACCTCAGAAGAGGGAAGCAGTATCCTGCCATCACTGTTTACAGTGTGAATGGGGAGCTGTTGACCTCGACCGAGGATATCGTTGGTCGGTGAAAGGAATACTTTGAGGATCTTCTCAATCCCACCGTCACGTCTTCCAAAGAGGAAGGTGAGGTTGAGGACTCAGAGATGGACTCGCCCATCACCCAAGCCGAAGTAGCTGAGGTGGTCTGCAAGCTCCTCAGTGGTGGATGAGATCCACCCGGAGTATCTCAAGTCTCTAGATGTTGTTGGGCTGTCTTGGTTGACACGCCTGTCCAACATCGCATGGCGGTTGGGAACGGTGACCCTGGAGTGGCAGACCGGGGTGGTGTTTCCCCTGTTTAAGAAGGGGGACCGGAGAGTGTGTTCTAACTACAGGGGAATCGCACTTCTCATCCTCCCTGGGAAAGTCTACGCCAGAGTACTTTAGAGGGGAATTCGGCCGTTAGTCAAACCTTCGATTCAGAAGGAACAATGCGGTTTTAGTCCTGGCCGAGGAACACTGGACCAACTCTATACCCTCCAGAGGGTGCTCGAGGGTACATGGGAGTTTGCCCAACCAGTCCATATGTGTTTTGTGGATCTGGAGAAGGCATTCAACCGTGTCCCCCGGGGTATACTGTGGGGGGTGCTCTGGAAGTACGGAGTCCAGGGCCCTTTGCTAAGGGCTGTCAGGTCTTTGTATGACCGGAGCAGGAGCTTGGTTTGCGTTGCTGGCAGTAAATCGGGCCTGTTCTCGGTGCATGATGGACTCCGGCAGGGCTGCCCTTTGTCACCAGTTCTGTTCATAATTTTCATAGACAGAATTTCTAGGCGCAGCTGGGGGCCAGATGGAGTCTGGTTTGCAAACCACAGATTATTGTCTTTTTGCAGATGATTATGTCCTGTTGGTTTCTTCGAGCCAGTTCGCCACTTCAGTCACGTTTCAAAATTTTTGATCATGTGATAAATGGGTGTTCAAACTACAGGGTGTTGGTGTTGTTGGGGCTGATTATATTTGGTGAAGTGATATGAAGCAGAACCTTTGCAGTAGTGAGAGAGTGTAGGTTTTTTTTCTTAAGTGGTTAATAGTGTTCAATCTGTTCCATCTGTTTCTTCTCAGCATGTGATGGAGCTGACGTTTACACAAGCTGCCAAAGGTGTCAATAAGGAAATCACAGTGAACATTGAGGCCACTTGTCAGCGCTGTGACGGCAAAGGCCACGAGCCAGGCTCTAAAATCCAGCACTGCAACCACTGCGGTGGCACAGGAATGGTAAGCCAACTTCTACAACCTGAGCTACACATAGTAAGCCAGCACTTCAGCCTGGTCCACTAACCTCTCTGTGTCCCTGTAGGAGACATTGAACACCGGGCCGTTTGTGATGCGTTCTACCTGTCGGCGGTGCGGTGGCCGTGGCTCAGTGATCACTTCCCCCTGTGTAGCATGTAAAGGAACGGGTCAGAGCAAACAGAGGCGCACTGTCATGGTTCCTGTTCCTGCTGGTGAGTTAAGCTAAACTGAACATTCACATGCAATATTTCCTGCAGCTCTAACATAAAAAGGCTGTTAGTGCTAACCTGGCTCCCCAGCCCTAATCACAGGCCGTGTCCACGTTAATTAGTGTAGATGATAGGACAACTTATATAGCCATTTATGCCAAGAGGTTTATTGTGGTGCTCAGATTAACACAAAGTAAAGTTACAAAGTCTCTGTACAGGTGGTACAGACACAGCACACAGAGGGCAGTTTTACAGATGTGAATATAAAGTGCTTTATCTTTCCTGCAGAAACACAGCATTTCTGTTCTGCATAGCTCTGTTCAGTCGTTAAAGAGAACAGAACAGACGACGGCAATCAAACGATCTGATCTTCTAGTTTGGATGTGCTGGTGCTGGGATCATGTGACAACCAGGTGCCTGTCACCAAAACCTCCATCTAGTCTTCACTGTGAAAATCTTATTTTCGGATTTAACAGGCCCCGTAGAGGATTTTCAAACAAGACACGTTTTTTTTATTGATGTTTGAAAAGTGTGTGTGTAAGAGAGTGTGTGTTCACATGCACAGTAATTTGGACAAGGTCTTAATTATTTACACATTCACACACAAGCTGACTCATGCAGACTCTTAAAATGTGCAATTGTGAGACAGCGTGTTAAGCACAGAGATCCCGCTGGTGCCTGCGGCTCAGCACACTGGATTATTCACAATGTATGCAAATTATTAAAACGTTTGCTCATGTGTACGTTTGTAATCACGAACCTGTTTTGTTTGAGTATAGAAACAGCCCTGTGATAATATAGAGACTTGAATTGTGTGAGATCTAAACTTTGTGGTTTGACGCTTGTTGTGTGTGGTTTCACAGGTATTGAAGATGGACAGACGGTCAGGATGCCTGTGGGAAATAAAGAGATCTTTATCACATTCAGGGTGAGTTGTGATTTGGTTTATTTGTTTCTCTGTACAGACACCAGTCTGGTACTTCAGGACAATAAAACTTTTTCAAGACCCAAAATGCAGAAAGGTTATTGGTAGTTGAAAAGGATAATAAGAAGGTATGAGAGAGAGAGTGAGGGGGAATGCAACAAAAAGTGTAAACACCTACTAACTACGGAGTAAAATAATGACGGGGTGTGCTGTTGTAGTACAACAATGAACAACAGTGATGTGCTACTCAAAATCCTCCTGAAACAGAAGTGTGTTATTCCTCCACCAGTGTCAGTTTATAAATGTATTGAAAAACTGCATGTTGTTTATTTTTATCCATTTATAGTTGCTTTTAGCAAATTAGTTGCTCTTATCATTTCTTATATCAGCTTCCGGACAGAACACCTAAACAAATCAGTGATCATTTTTTCTTTCTTAAATAACATTTTTTTAAAATCTGTTTTATTATTATTTTTTAATTATTGAGATTATGGGGAGCGTCCACCTTACAAACCTTTGTGCCTGAGCTGTTACTATAGAAACAGAATGAGTGCATTAATGTAAACGTACAGCCAGCACTACTGTCAGAGGAAATGCACACCTTCTGACCAATCAGATTTGAGAAGTCTGTCTGTCGAAGTTGTTTAGACAAAATTGGCAATTAGGGGTGTAATGATCCAGTCTGCTCACGAGTCGATTCACGACGATCGATTCATGATTCGATTTTCTCACTATATTTGAAACAAAATTTAAACAAAGAACAATTATGAAACAGTTCTTTTTTTTTTATTTCTGAAGGGTGGGGGGGGTTCTGTAATAACACGGTGGAAGGCAGCAGCTATGCACCACTCGACTCAACAACCAAGTGACGCAGTTTATGCGGTTTAGTGCTGCTTGGGAAGCAAGCTTTAAAGTGTGGGCAAAATGTGTGGTGCTAGTCCAGCCTCCTTCACCGCTAATTCGAGCGTTGTCCGTAACGGCAGCGATGTTGCGATTAGCTTTTACATGCTCCGACTCTGAAACAGCCGATTTTCTCAGCTAGGTTTAGCCCAGCATGTGACTCGGAAAGAGGGTGAGTTTGGAGTGCGAAGCTCGCCATTTTCCACTTTCCGGTGATGTGCTGTTATAGTGACATAGCTCTGGGTAGCCCTTGAAGTCCATCCGTCTGTGGGTATCGCTACACTGTCTCCCTCTTTCGGAGTTCACATCAAGTTTTGAAGCTGCGGCTCAGACTGGGGAGAATGAGAGCATGATGCATGACATGCTAGTGAGGGTGGAGCTCTCTGCTGTTCAAAAAATGCTATTAGATACATTATATGGCATTATAAACAGAGTGCACATGATATCGTGATATGTCCATGATGCACATCATCACATTTTTGCATCGCAATGCATATGCATCATTACACCGCTATTGGCAATTAATTCTAAATTAATTTACAGAGAAATTCCATATGTTTATATTCTTTACATTTTGTTTAGTTTGTCAGGTTTTCCAGGTTGTATCTAATGTCTAGCTGTATTGGTCCTAGGTCCAGAAGAGTCCTGTGTTCAGGCGAGATGGGGCCGATATCCACTCAGACGTTCAGGTTTCAGTGGCTCAGGCCATCCTGGGAGGCACAATGCGAGCACAAGGATTATACGAGACAGTCAATCTTTCGGTGAGTTAGTTATGTGCATTTCTGGGAGATTTGTAGTTAAGGTGGATGGGAGTGATATCTACAACCCCGGTCAAAAATGATGGAATCACTACAACTAAAGAATGTTCACCCAGGGTTTTTACTTCATAGAAAACAGACTAATCACACACACGGCAAAACAAGTTCTGTGTGATATCTGAACAGTATGGCTTTGTGAAAAAGACCTCAAATACATAGAATTAAATGTTTAATTAATGGCCTATTTTTCCACATCAGGTAGAGGAAAGAATTATGGAATCACTCACTGTTGTGGGGAAACAAATATGGACTCGCCTTGTAATTTGCGCTGCTAAAATAAATAACATAAAAATGTTTTTATGTAAGTCTGCAGATAAGGGGCAGGTCTTATAAACCATAACGAGCTGTTGGACTTGGCTAATTAAAAGGAAACATGACCCCAACAACAGAGATGTCAATATTTTCCACAATGGAAAATATTAAAAAACTCTTTGAAGAAGAAATCAAACGGGACGTGTGTGATGTCGGATGTCCCCAGTCTGCTGTGTCTAAAATTTGTTATAGTATAAACAAAGCGGGTTATAAAAGAAAAGCATACAGACAGACCCAGGAATACAGCGTGTTTGTGACAGGACTGTAAGAAATCAGCTGAATGAATGAAATGCAGTTTATGCATCAAAAAGCCAAGTGAAAGCCAGCACCAGCATAAGAAACAAAGCTGGAGACAAATCTGTCAGCTGCTAGTAGAGAAAGCTGGAAGCAGCTTGATGGAGAGTATTGATTTCAGTAGTGATGTCCATGCCTCAAAGACG
>JAOVYV010000024.1:13745562-13756949 GCA_025674545.1 Hassar affinis
CGGTCAAAAATAAAATTGCTGGTTGAATAAAAGTAAATTTAAGTCAAAATTTGCCAGGGGTATGAATAATTTTGGGCATGACTGTATATATATAATAAATATAACATACATTTATAAAATGTACATAATATATACAGTATTTGTGTTATTTATCCCAGACCCTCATAGCCCAGAGTAGAATTTGCACATTATATTCCTGTTGTTGTTTGACTGATACATGTATTTATGAACAGAATTTCTGACTAAAACCATATACCATATAGGCTATAAACATTGGTTAGATCCATAAATAGGACAGCTTGCACTTGTAATGCTCTATAAGTAATACAATTATGTACAAGTATTTCATGTTTTAAATTTCTGTAAAAAAAAAGAAAGGCCTGAAAATGTGAAGATAATGGAACCTTAATGTAAGGTGAGTCATGCTGGTTTAGTGTGCTGTGTGTAGTTCATGCACTGCATGGAGACTGTACAGGGGATGCCATAGACCATAATCTTGTCTTTGTACTGCCAGCAAACAGGGCTTTTCATAAGTCACAAGGTGATTTTCCTTTTGTTATTAACACAGCAGAATTTCCAGCTGCTGAAAAATAAGCTGACTGCTATAGTCTTATTCTAGAAAAGAGGAAGGGGAAAAGTGCTTGTTTTCCTGAAATTGCAGTTCAGTCCAGTTCAATCAAAGTGGATCATGTGATGAAGCTAGCTGCTTAGGTGAAAACAAGCCGTGTAGGATGCACATAGATAATGTTTCATTGCGTTGTCATTTAAGGAATGGTGCCGAGTTGCAGGCTGAGCTTGTAGCTTATACTGTGTCTGGAATGTTTCCTGTCAGGTGTTCAGTTCTTTTTCACTGAGCATGTGCAGTAACTAGTATCACTTGTCTACATATGAAAAACTGGTGTTACTTGTTGTATCTGATCAAAGGGATATGAAGGAAAACAAGCAGTCAAAGCAGACAGAGCAGGCTAGTTTTTTTTCCAGAAAGGGACTCAGACTGTGGAACATGCCTTCATTGTTTTTATCTTTTACTGCCTGATAGCAGAGTGCTGTATCTCTGTCTTTCTCTGCCCACAAATGACAGAAATATTTGTTATTTAAATTTTTAATTCATATTGTTATTTAATATGATAATTATGTAAGGACTCCACAGAACAAATTCACAGTATATGGGAACAAACCATGACAATAAAGCAAGTTAAAAACTTCTAACTCAGCCCAGTCATTGGTATTCTATCATTGGTATTCTATAAACATATTATAAAACATATCTAAAAATATTGCCAAGCTCTGACCTTATACCAGCTTACATGATGAGATTCATAGAGCTCATTCAGTGGTTGGGTGACCTGGTGAATGCTGAAACAAATCCCAGGGCTTAAGTTGTCAAGTCAGTGGGTTAGTAACCCATATTTGCATTTTGTAGCATTGTAAATTATGCTGAGAATTAATGTTTACCACCAAAAGATATTTCACAAATATTAGATACCTTGGGAGTTGTTAAGAAAGGGGTGGATTAGAAACGTTTCGCTTAGTTAAACATCAGTACATAACTTTTGTATGGGATGTACAGAACATCACACCAGTGCACCACAGTGCCAGGATGGAGAGCAGCAGGTGCAGATAGAGCATAAAGATTTGGGGCACCAGAGCAAAACAAACTTCTTCACCCTTATTAAGAGCAATGACCCATTTGCTCAACAGCTTTCTAGGGTTCAAGAGCTCATTTGAAGTACTTTTCTGTGTTCCGCCTTTTATTTGAATGCATTTAGTTAAAGCCTGGCTTTACAACGCTGGCACTGATAACTTTTTTGTGCAATGATGATGCATGTTGTGTGCATGATGAGGTTTGCCACATTAGTTCAGACAGATTATTGACAAAACTAACATGAAAGCTTTTTAATTAACAACTACATTCGTAGTTTTGTGTGTGAGTAAGGTGTCTTCAATGAAATGTTGATTTCTGTGGATGTCATCAAAAGTTGTTTTCATGGTTATTTAATAATCCTGAATACTTTATGATACTTATCCAGACCGTACAGATGTTAATGCGTAGGCATTAGTCTTATCATCTTTAGTGTTCGAGAATAAAGGCAAGGTTGAGTTACCAAAATGGTTGTGAATGAAGTTCTCTACAGTTTGCTAATCGTTATCTTACAGCTAAACCATATTGTAATATGAGAAAACCTTCTTTCTTTCTTTCACCAGTGCGTGGGTTTGAGACCGAGCATCAGTTTGAGGAGTTTGTAAAGACAGACCCTGAATCAGCAAAAATCCTGGCAGCAGTGGTGTTTGAGCACTCCTTTACTCAAGATGATGAACCTCTCCCACTTCAGGTACAGGGTTAATGCTAAAAACCAAAATCCTGCTTCCTGTTAAAGTGGTTTTAAAAATGATTAATGATATATTTTAGCCTATTTCAGTGTTGTGTATGTGTGAAAACACTATCAAACACTCTGGACCAAGCATTAGGAATTTGACCTTTGATACCAGTGTGCTTGACTTCTTTTGGAACTAATTTTGAATAATTTCTGGTTTCATGCCTTGGTGTTGGTTTATCTACTCCACAAACACATTCACTGTATGTCATTAGTGTTTACAGTGAACTGGGAGTATTTCCAGTAAGTGCAAATTGGTTTGTCGATGGAGAGTCACATTGGTTAAAGCATGATTATTGTTTCTGGATTAGTTCCTTTTTCTGATTTTAGGAGTCAGATTTTTTGATCAAAGCTCCTGGGGGTTTCACTTCTCTTTCCCCCCCCATTTTAATTCTGCCTGTAACTTTCTCCTATTATTTCCTGATATTTTTCTTCTTCTCTGCATTGTTTTGTTACCCTTCCTCTTCCTTGCAGGTCAATTATCACCTGCGTTTCACCTACAGCCCCCGAAATGCTCCTGCCAGGGAAAAATCTGAGCTGAATCCAAACAATGACCTAGACTGGCACACGCTCAGCCTGTTCCCCCTCATTCAGCTGCCTGGACCTCGAGAGCAGCGTGATAATTACGGAGGCACTCCGGGTTAGAGCTTTAAATATTTCCCCACTTTTGTTATTACTGAGAATAAATTTAGATACATGGGCGTTTATAAGGCTTGCCTTATAAGAGTTCAGTCTCCAGCAATCAATAACATAAGGTTTAGTCATCACAGATCAATCAGTTAGTCACCACAGCAAGCAGTAAGGACTGCTTCTGCTTTCTCTTCATGTACTGACTGGTTCATTTCCCTGAGCAAACAAGCTGCAGCCTAAAATGTTAACAGCACTTGATGTGATATGAGCTCACTTAACAAATAATGTTGTGTTCTTATTTTGGAAGGGAGCCTGACCTTATTTAGAGCATTTATATATTGATATTCTGATACCTTTAAATACCCGATACCTGCTAATGCAGTTAAAATCTGAGCTCTCAACTTGACATGAACATCCCTTTAAGTTATAAGTAAGAGCTTCGGAAACACAGGTTTGTTACGTGTTGCTGAACCCTTTTCCTTTATCATGGAGGAAAACTGTTTCAGTGGGTGATGATAGGTTTCTTTGGGTAACACGATTTGAAGGGTACCTACATTGTGCCTTTATTAACATAAGCATTGCATCATTATGTTCTAAAGCAGTACTGGAGAATTAATGAAAGGTTTATGTCAAAATGTGGAAGATGATATTAGAGGTTTTATGCAAACTATATCTTAAAAATATACAGTAGACCACTAAATCAGTCAACTCATAATGATAATGGCATAAAAATAACAGAGGTACATACAACTTCTAGTTCCATATTATGCATTTTGACACCATTTTGACATTACATAGAATGTACCAGCATTGTTTTATAAACTATTTATGCAATGCTTATTAATGTGTTAATAAAGGCACTATGCAGGTGCCCTTCAAAATATTTCAAATAGTTCATACACATTCAAAATATAATTTTATTTATTTTTTTTTTTTTACACATTTATTCATTGACTTGTTTTATAAGGTCGTTGAAATGTTTTGGGGATGCAGCTGAGCATGTGTGTGCTTCTACTCAGTGATGCATCAAGTATTATCCTGCCCTTCACAAAAGAACAAATCATAGGACTGATTAGATCTGGGCGGTACATCGATATTTTAAAATGTATCGGGATATAAACAGAGCAGGACATTGGAGGTGTATCTACAGAGAATGCCAAGAGGAGGTACTGTCAAAAAGCAGGAGTATTACCAACCTTTTACAACAGTGGCACAAACCGCTGTACGAAGAGACTGTTAAACTCCAAGGTACTACTACAGTAGAGAATTCACGGCTCACTACACCTGAAACAATTCAGATAGCATTGCAGGCTTTAAAAAGAAAGTGTTTATGTGGCACGGTGTCACTGAGGGAGTTATTTACTTTATATCAAAGGGTATGCTTCCCGGCTTAACAGCAGAGCAGGTTGGCTTCAGAAGGCTGATCAAAACCCTTGACTCATGACACAAATAGTCCACTTGCAATTACTTTTCATGAAAAGTGCTGCCTAACATACTTCAGCTCTTATTTTGATAAATAAAAGTGTTTTTCTGATGTCTTGTTTGGCTTTGCCTTACAACTGATTTTTTGTTCCCACTTCATAAAAAATATCAAGATGTACAATCCTGACAAAATTAGGACACGTCATGAAATCTTTTAACGTATTTAAAGGGATGGAAACGTTTAATCTTCATTTGAACAATATTGAAAGATGCGGGTATATATAGATATAGCAGGTAATATAATGAACACATAAAATGCCTTTTAAAAATCAATTGGAAAAGGTAATTAATAGAAATGCAGTTTTCTTGTGAGGAAAATGATAGGACACCCACACATTTATTATTATTTAAAATGCTTAAAAATAGAAAGTCAGGTATACCACATCAGGTGCTAATGATTGTTCAAAAATTATTTTAAAAATATTTTTATAGACGTTATATTGCCGCCACCTCTTCATGTTGTTAAAATGAAGATTACATTTCCATATGTTTAAATATGTTTAAAAAGACAAAGGTTTTCATGGTTTCTTAATTTTTTTACATTATATTTTTCACATCATATATCGTATATCGCCATTCAGCTAAAATATATTGAGATATGATTATTTTTGTCCACATTGCCCAGCCCTAGGATGGATTACACAGAAGGCAGTTATCATTTCTATAATAGCATAACAAATAAAAATTCTTTTTGTCATATTTAAAAAGGTTATTACCGTGAGGGCTTCTTAATGATCCAGCATGCTGTGGACCGAGCCATCATGAAGGCCTACAATAGGACAGCGGCGACTGCGCTCTTTACGCAGACATGGGTCATGCTGGCACGCTTTCCATACCCGGCTTTCATCTATGATGTCTTCATCCTGGCCATCCAGAACCAGCTGCCCCTCCTGCTGGTGCTCAGCTTCACCTACACGTCCCTCAATATTGTCCGAGCCATAGTGCAGGAGAAGGAAAGAAAACTCAAGGTGTGTCTGTGGAACAGATGGAGAAGATGCGAGATCATGCCATTTATCTGTTATGATTGTGTTGCATTGTGGTGTATTTGAATAGGAAATAGGAAAGTTTTTTTATGTATTTTCCAGGAATACATGAGAATGATGGGTCTGAGCAACTGGCTGCACTGGAGTGCCTGGTTCCTGATGTTCTTCCTTTTCCTCTCCATCTCCGTCTTCTTTGTCACCTTACTCTTCTGTGTCCAGGTGAGGTTTTCTTGCCTTTTATGGCTTCCTCATACTGTAATGTTGTCAGTCATAAAAATACACAGTTTAGTGCCATGTCCAGTTCTTCTTATAAGGTACTTGTTTAGAACTCAACAAGGTATGATGAAGTCCATGAGAACATTGAAAGTATTGGATTTTGGTATCTCTGTATGTTTGTAAAGCACGTCTTATTGTGTTCCTGATGTTAAAGGTGAGTCCAAATGGAGCGGTGCTGACCTACAGTGACCCTACACTAGTCTTCGTCTTCCTCCTTGTATTTGTCGTGGCTACTATCAGCTTCTGTTTCATGATCAGCTCCTTCTTCTCCAGAGGTAACTACTTCAGACTCCCTTTTTTTTCCCTTAACATAAGATCTAGTTTGTAATAAACAGCTACGTCAGGTGAACTTGGTTCCAGCAGGATTGCTGTCCTGTGTACGTTTTTCAGCCATGCTGACATTCTTAATCTCAAATCTGCTTTATTTGTTTTTAGCTGTGGTGTTCACAAGACCAAGTCAAGTATATTGTGATCATTTCCAGCTAAATGATTTATCCAGCAATGAGTACTGATCAAATGGAAAAACCTAAAAGGGAATTTGAAGAAAATTCCCTTTTTAATGGAATAACTGTACAAGGTTTCGGGGCTTTAAATGTGCAATGAAATCTGAACGGACTTAATGTGGTAAACAACACTTTCTTTTACAAGCAAGGGTTCTTTCTGCCAGATCAAATACATGTTGTGTGAATCAATTAAAAAAAAAAGAAAATAGGAAACAAACATGAAAAGGTAGATAAGCAGGTCTCATTGGACATTTAAGGCTCCATAGCTCAGTGGATAAACTGCTTCTTGGTGGCTGAGGGATTTAAGTGCTTTGCACTATTGATCAGAAGGTTTCCGATTAAAATCACAGTATTACCAAGTTCCTGGATCAAGGCCATTAAGGCTTAAGGATTAAGAATTAAGGCTGTTCACTTGTGCCGTGGCTCAACTATAAGTCGCTTACAGCCCAACAGCAACAGTGAATGTAAGAGAACATATTCGTGAAAGTATGAGTGCTATGTGTGTTTATGTGTTTCTAACTTTGTTCCAATAGTTTGGGAAGGAGCACACATGGGTGTGATGGTCAGTTGTCCACATATTTTTTGGCCATATAGTGTAGATGTATAGATTTGTTCAGAACTGCTGCAGATACAGTTTGATTGATTGATTTAATTGATTGATTTTAAAGGGCTATTACCTTCTAGGTCATACATTTCTTACAGTCATTCTCACACAGATCGTCAGATCATTTTGATGTATGATGTGATGTACAGTGTGATTCTGATTAATGTACATTTAAGCAGTTACAATGTATCCCTTATTAGTTAGACTTAGAGATTTGAATGTGTTATGGTCACATTTGGGTATTACAGAGATAAAAGAATAGTAATTGCCTGTTTCCGTTTTCCCTAGCCGATTTTCCTTCATGTCACAAGCTTTTTTTTTTTGCCTTTTTTGCCCTCCATTTCCCCCAGTTTAATTATTTTGCCAAGTACTCACCAAATAGCAAGCTCTGCTCTGTCATGCCATAGCTACCAAGCAGGGAGGGTGAGGGATAACACATGCTTCTTCTGAGATACATTATGACCACTGCATCAGCTGATCATCTGATGTGCAGCTGAACACTTGAAGGAAAGAATTAACATTTCTCTTCCACATACATGAACTGAGACTGATGGCTGGTTAGTGGGGCTGTGATTTAAACTCTCAGTCTACTGATGAACAATTACAACTATACTATTACAACTATAACTATTAAGCTGGATTAAAAAGACCATTTAGAAGAAAATTAGCAGGATTATGTGGATTTTTAGAGAAAGTACAAGTAATGGATGTGTGCATGATGCCATACAGTGGACTGGCATCCTGTCATTCAAAACTCTGGATAACTCCAAATATACAGCAACCCTGATCAGGATAAAGCTGTTGCTGAAAATTAATGAAAGTGAATGAAAGTACATTCAGGTTTCTCAACTTAATACTGCTGCAGATTTATTGCTGCTTGCACTTGCTAATGTGCTAATTGTGACCTGTGTACTGGCCTTTAGACCAAAGAGGATTTTGAGTTTCAAATATGCTGACCTTTTCTGATGGGGGGGAAAGAATAGGAAAATGAGGCAAACTGTTCTTTCATTTTGGAAACCTCATTTGTGGGAAGGGGTTGTTTTCCTCTAGAATCTATAGGGAGATGTTGTATATATGACTGAGGCATTTACAGCTTTTATTGGTTCTCAAGCGAGTCCTCAGGGTCAGATGATCCACATTTTTGTCTGTGCTTGTGTGGTGTTGAGATAGCGTACAGCAAAAATGTGGGTTGTCTATTTCACCTCAAAAACCATACATTTGTGTTTATTTAATTGAATGAACCTCTGTTGTGAATCACTGTTGTGTCTTCTGGCAGTGAAGAACACTTTCTTTTTCTCCAGTCTGTGGAAGGATGAAGCACTCCCCATCTCCTCCCACAGCCAGAAAACAGGCTGCAAATGGGACTTAATAAATATCTGCACTGTCTTAGTGTTCCCTGTTCTAACTCAGAATGGCATATTGTGAAGTTGAAGAACCTTTTTGTGCTTGCCCTTGCTTGTGTATATAAAAATAGCCCAGCGAGCAATTTTCTTTTTCCATAGCACAAGGTCTCAACCTTTTTTTTTCTTCTTCCCCTTTTTTTGCACCTGTGGCTCTATGGCATGGTTGTAGCAAACAGAAAGGAGTGTGTGCACATTTTAGTTTTGTAAAGGTTTACTTGCCACATTTAACACACTTTCCAGATTTCAAATCACAAAGAGCATCACATGGCATGTCCACAGAAGGAAAAAAATGGAAAAAATCAAATGTGATGAGCTGTGGGTCATGGGTCCTTTACTGTTGGGTCACAGTCTGTTGGGGGGAAAAAGACTTTGCTAAATACAAATGATAAAACATAACTAAACTGAAAAGCATTTAAAAATATGACAAGAAAGCAAATTATAGTTCCACAAAAGTAAAAAATAAAAAGTAAATCTGACGCAATGCAAGATGGACAAGATATGTCCAAAGACCTAAAGCAGCAGAACGTAACACATTCATTTGTAGGCAAATGACTATTATGTACTCCATTGGATTTAGAGACATTTATTAAATAAAATCACGCCCTCGGGTTTTCCCTTTTTTCAGTTAAATGTCATTGTCATGTTTATGCATTTAGTAGTTGAGTATTTTTAGGGAACAGTTTGGTAATGACTCACATATGGGTTTGATGGTCAGGTGCCCACACACTTTTGGCTGTATAGTATAGTATAGCATCCATAGATAGATGGATAGACAGATAGCTAGGTTTCATCATCATAACTTATTGGTGTTTCTCTCTCTCTCCCATCTCTCTCTCCCCCCTTTCTTATTCTCTCTCAGCAAACGTTGCAGCAGCGGCAAGTGGTTTCCTCTACTTCTTTAGCTACCTGCCATACCTCTTCCTGTGGCCACGTTATGACCTGCTATCCCACGCTCAGAAAGTGTCTGCCTGTCTCATTTCCAATGTGGCTATGGCTATGGGTGCTCAACTTATTGGCATGTTTGAAGGCAAAGGTAAGACCCCATGATCTCTCCATAATTTTATTTATCCTTTATAATTGAATCCCCCATTCTCCAGTGTAGTAATTCCATCAACAAATCTGTCATAAATTATGCTTTCCATTTTACTCCCTGTTCCATTCAGGCATGGGAATCCAGTGGAGTAATCTGTTTGAGCCCGTGACTGTGGATGATGAGTTCTCACTGGCTCAGGTTCTTGGACTCTTGCTGCTGGATGCCATGCTCTACAGCCTAGTGGCTTGGTACATTGAGGCTGTCTTCCCTGGAGAGTATGGAGTGCCACGGCCATGGTACTTTTTCATCCTGGTAAGTGGTGATTAAGTTCTGATACATTACACCTACTCAATATTAGGTCCCCTTGTGCCACCAAACAACTCATGCACTCCTAATTATTATTTTTATTATTATATTATTTTGTTAGAGGGAAATAATAATGACAGAGTTACTGCTACCATGTCAGAGTTTTATGTTATAGCAGCTAGAAACAGTTGGTCCCTTAACAGATTGTATTGTTTGTCTTTTGAAGTGAATAAGACAAATAAATCAGCCTGTGAGTCCTGTGTTCTGAAGACTCTCACCACGTCAGAAAACTTACTGACTATCTGTTATATAGTTAATAGCGCAGTACTATTACATAAATATTTATTTAATCATAGGGTATACTTAGGGGTGTGCACTTCAAACCACAGAGGCTCAAATGAGAAAAAGAAGCAAATGAGAAAGTAGTGTGTGTTTCAGTAGAGCTGTATAGATATTTTTATAATGTGTAACCACTTGCTGCCACAGCCGTCATACTGGTGCAACAGCCCTCGAGTTGTTCTGGTGAAGGAGAAGGAAGAAGAAGAGGATGCAGAGAAAGCACTGAAGGGCGAGTTCATTGAAGAAGAGCCGACTGGATTAGTGTCAGGGATCAAAATCAAGCACCTGTCCAAGGTACAAAGTGACATGGAATGTGTCAGATATTTTGAGGGCAGATGGTGCTGTCTAGTGTGTAAACACAGTCACTATGGCTTGCATAGGAACTGCTTTTGTGTTTAAGCCTTTGACGTCTGTTTAATGATTTGGAGGTAATTGAGATTTTTCCCACCACAGGTTTTTAAAATGGGCAATAAGACCAAAGAAGCAGTGAAGGATCTAACGTTAAACATGTTTGAAGGCCAGATCATGGTGCTGCTAGGACATAATGGAGCTGGAAAGACCACCACACTGTCTATGCTGACTGGTGAGCTGCTTAAGTGGGATTTAAATCATACTTGATACTGTGATAGAGGCCAGAGGTCTAAAACCTTTCCTCCGAGTCAGTCTGATCTTATTTGATCCTGCTTTCCTTTGATTCAGTGCATTATTTCTTGGTTTCTTCCAGGCTTGTTTCCTCCCAGCAGCGGTCGAGCTTACATCAATGGCTACGATATGTGCCAGGATATGGCACTGATCCGCCGCAGCTTAGGCTTATGTCCACAACATGAAGTGCTTTTTGACAACCTCACGGTCCGAGAGCATCTCCTTTTCTATGCCCAGGTAACTTTCTTCCTCCTTTTAGCCTCAGAAATCAAGAATCCATTCATAGTTTAGACATGTTGTCATGTTATTCTGCAGAGATTGCATTTTTTTATTTTACTCCTTACAAACGGACATACATATGTACTGTAAGTGTAAATAGTACTAAAGTAAACAAAGCACTGCATATTACAGATTAAAGTTATATTTTTATATAGGCTTGTTATGGCTTGTTCCTGTACACACATCTGTGACTGCATCACATTAAGACTATTCTGTGTTAATGCACCAGGTTTTAAACCAATAAAACTGTTACATTAAACGCATTGTTCTTTCTCTAGAGTACCCTAATCTTTTCTAATATCTGTTATTTTGTTTAGCAAAGTGTACTGAAAACAGCTTCCATTTTGAGGCAGAAGAAAGTGTTTATTGTGTATTTAAAAAAAACCCAAAACTATTCATTAAATAGTTGGGCGACACGGTGGCTCAGTGGGTAGCACTGTCGCCTCACAGCAGGCCCCGGGTTCGATCCCCGGGTGGGGCGGTCTGGGTCCTTTCTGTGTGGAGTCTGCATGTCCTCCCCGTGTCCATGTGG
>JAOVYV010000024.1:13759822-13770894 GCA_025674545.1 Hassar affinis
TGTCTAGGGTTGTTCCTGCCTTGCGCCCTATGTGGCCGGATAGGCACCGGCTCCCCCGTGACCCTGAAAAGGAATAATCGGTCAAGAAGATGAAGATGACAATATGTCTCAACGCAAGATTGCAACAAATTTAGGTCTTTCACCATCTACAGTTCTTAATGACATGGAAAGTCAGAGCAAATCTCAGTTTTGGGAAATCTGAGATGGGCTGGAAGACAGTGGAAACGTGTTTTGTGGTTAGATGAGTCCACTTTTCAGCTTGTTGTGGGGAAAACCACACATCCGATTCTACATGCCAAAGATAAAAAAGACCATCCAGACTGTTACCAAGGAAAAGTGCAAAAGCAGCATCTGTGATGTCATGGGGTGCATCAGTACCCATGACATGGGTGATCTATATAAATGTGAAGGTACCATTGGTGCAGAGGCTTATTTTGGTATTTTGGTATTTTGGAGAGACACGCACTGCCGTCAAGGCGAAGTCTTTTCCCAGGAACTCCATGCCTGTTTTAGTAGGACAATGCCAGGCCATTCTGCACGAGTTGCAGCAGCATGTGCTTAACTGACCTGCCTGAAGTCCAGATTTTGTCTCCTATATAAAATGTATAGTGCATCATGAAGAGGAGAATCTGACAACAGTGACCACGGAATATTGAGCAGCTCAAGTCGGGTAGAATTTCATATACAGTACAGCAAGTATGAGCAAAAATTCCACTTGCAAAACTGCAACAATTAGTATGTTCAATTCCCAAACGATTAAAAAGTATAATTAAATGAAAATGTGATGTGACCCAGTGGTAAATCTGCCTCTGTCCCAACTTTTTTTTTTGTTTTGAGTGTGTTGCAGCAATTTCTAAATTAGTTTATATTTAGCACAGATTTAAGTTTGTCATTGAAAACACTGAACATCTTTTCTTTGTCTTTCTACTATATAAAGGTTCAAGTGAATTAACAAATTACAGATTTTGGCTTTTATTGCAACTTTTCTGGAAATGCAGGTAGTAAATACAGTCTGCTAATTGCCATTATTTTGAAATGGCCCCTTAAGGAAATAAAATAGATACAGTAGAGTTTAAAAACTGAATTTGAATGTAATTAGCCAATGTATATATCTCATATTGTGTATCCTCTCTTATAATATCCTCTCATTCTGTTCTACCACTCTTTCTGCTGCCTGTTTTTTCACTTCCACTGTTTCTTCTGTTTCGTATCTCCAGCTGAAGGGCTACCCACGTGAGAAGATTCCACATGAGGTGGACCGTATTATTCATATCCTAAATCTGGAGGATAAGAGGAATGCACGGTCAAAGACCCTTTCAGGCGGAATGAAGCGCAAGCTATCTATCGGAATTGCGCTTATTGGAGACTCAAAGGTCAGACATTGTTTTCAGAACCTTGATGAGTAAATGTCATGTGCTTCACTGATGTGTTTTTGGCTCAGTGAGATCAGGTGGCTGTTAATAATCATTAGCATAGCGTGGATAATGACCTTGGGGCTGACGAAACTGCTGAAGTACATGTTTTTTCTCATTGATCTATTTGGTACCAGCAATACCAGCAGTTTTTCTTTTAATATAGTCTTTCAATAACCAGTTCTCTTCTCTTGATATAATCCATACTCACATTGCCCAAAGTTGAACATTCCTGGAAATACAGCATTGCAATAATTTTTTGCTATTCATAGGAATCAGCAACATCCTTGTCTAACCCATTATGGAGTTAGTGGTGGAGGAATAGTCACTTATATTGACTTTTATTTTATAGGTGGTGATGCTTGATGAGCCTACCTCTGGCATGGACCCATCAGCTAGGCGTGCCACATGGGATCTTTTGCAGGGGGAGAAACGAGGTCGCACCATTCTTCTCACCACACACTTCATGGATGAGGCTGACCTACTGGGAGACCGCATTGCTATCATGGCTGGTGGAGAACTCCAGTGCTGTGGCTCTCCCCTCTTCCTCAAGAACAAATATGGTGATGGGAAATATGGCATAAAGTTGGGGTCGGGAGTGATGGGATTTGCTTCAGTTCATCTAAACCTTAGTATCATTTGACAAGTTTCACATTATAGCCCTTTGTATGAGTAGTAAAACTTCTTAAATATTAATACAAGTTAAAATGCCTTAGCTTGCTTTTACTACACATGTAATATGTCTTGGCTGGTATCTCAGTTGGTTAGAGTGTGGTGATTTGATTGCCATATGGGCCAGTTTCACTCTTCTGGGATTAATAAAGTGATCTATCTATCATATGGATGACTGAAAGCATCATACACAGTGGTATATGTAATAGTAAACTTTGGCACATTGATTTGTGTATGTCTCTCAGGTGCTGGCTACCACATGGTGATAGTAAAAGATGCTCTGTGTAATGTATCAGAGATCAGCCGCCTGGTCCACATGTACGTGCCCAATGCCACCCTGGAGAGTAGCGCTGGGGCTGAACTTTCTTACATCCTGCCAAAAGAGAGCACCAGCCGGTAAGACAGCAATCCAAGTGTGTATATTGTCTGAACCATTAGAAAACTAAATATCTAGGACTGAAATATCCCAGATTTACATTTACATTTCTAATTACATTACATTGACATTACATGACAGTAGGGTCAATATACAGTATATCAACTATGCTTGATGTATTGTGGCTTGTTCTGCATGGGATGTAGTAAAAGAATATATATCAAACATTGAGTACAAATTGAGTACAAAAATGATGTATATAGGTGAGACGTGTGTATCTGGAGGGAAAGGAAAGAACCTGGGGTGAGCGAAAAAAGAAGTGCCAAAGTGAGTTTATATATGTTGAGTTAAGAAATGGTAATAGAAGATGGAGACACATGAATTGTTTCTGAAAAGAAACAACACTGGATCCATAATCTGGCAGTCGGTTGGGTATCGCAAGGAAGATTTTGTACAAACAATGGCTATCTGCAGCGAATCCACTGCCACAAAAGGTAGCACACTATATTTATTTCACCGTTTTGAAGTGATCTATTGTCTCAAATGCCATCCACAAAAAGCAAACACTAATGAATATAAACAAGAATGTTTAAATGCAGACATGTTGGTATTGATGGTATGCAACAAAGAGTTATGCACCTAGAGGAGATTTTTTAAAATATTGTATGTCAATATAACCTAAACATGTCCCTATATTATATATAGCAGCCCTGCATTACTCCATGCATCCCAATAACAGTTAGGATGTGGCAGTGGAATTAACCACTTATGTTCTGATATTCACAACATGTTCCGATATTCAACTGGTGAGACAAAAAGTAAATCCAGTCCAGGATTTATTGACTGTTTGCAAAACCATTAGCTAGATTTGATTTGATTGACATTCAGAAAGTTGGTCACTTGGCTAAAAATATTACCATGATGTAATTGAATCTGTCACCATACTATAGTGTCAAAGGGAAGAATTTCTCATGGGGTTTATCTCAGTGGAGTAAATATAGATTATTAGGCATGCTTGATCAGCACCAAAATTAATACTAAATATGATCTGCATGACTTTTTTACTCTTTTCTGGTTTCTCATTTATAGCCATGGGTACTTCACACAGCTTCCTGGCCTTTAAAATGATACAGTTTGTATTTGCTTATCTGTTGCACTAGTGGAGTGTGCTTGTGGAAAATAGACACAGTAAGACTCTTACATTTACATAGATTTGAGTTTGTATATATAGTTTATGCAGTCATAATATTCCATTATATCTGTTGATTTTGTTAGATGCAGTTACATGTTTTTCAGCAATTATAATCAGCAGGATCTATGTAACTGCTTTAGCATAATAGCTTTAACAACACAAACCCAGATTAAGCCTTAAAGAAAAACAACTTTTTTTAATTTTCATTCTGATCTGTCTGACCTTCAAGAGAAGATGAGCCGTTGTCAGACTGCTACTGCTGTTGGTTAACTTTAATTTTGAAAGCTGTCTCAGGGCCAGAGAAGGGCTGTGTTGCCATCGATCTGTTTATTACAGAGTGCTCTTACGTGATGTCCATCTCTTTCGCACATACTAACCTTCTCTTCATTTTCTCCAAATCAATAATGTCTAGGTATGCCCTTTTCTCTTTCCTTACGCCAACCACCTGGGTTATGGGTCATCATTACATGTTGTGATAACAGTTATACATGGATATTTAAATACCTTGATGGCCCCTTATCTATGGACACTACTATTCATTTAGTGTTGGTAAATAAATTATAAAAAGTAAGTGAAGCACATTCACATTGCTTCTTTTTCGAATCAGATCTGCCTTGTGCTTTACTTCTTTTTGGCATTTTCTGTGCTTGTGACTCGGTTTCTGTTACTATGGATGGTCAAACATGTGTACCCTAAAGATTTGCATTTCATGAAACCAGTTTATAGCTAAGTCTAATTAAATAATATGTGTCCTGTCAACTTACTGCTCCTGTGCATCTTTGCAGGTTTGAGCTTTTGTTTGCTGAGCTGGAAATGAACAGAGAGGAGTTGGGCATAGCCAGCTATGGAGCATCTGTTACCACCATGGAGGAAGTTTTTCTCAGGTACTTGGATAAGACCAAATCAGTATACACTATATGGTCAACAGGTGGTGGACACCTGCCCATCATACTCACATGTACTTGTTAAACATCTCATTCCAGGTTTAGTCCCCCCTGTTATAATAACCTCCACTATTTTAGGAAGACTTTGGACTAGGTTTTTGGAGCATGACTGTGGGGATTTGTTCTCATTCAGCCCCTAGGGCATTAGTAAGGTCTGGCATTAGTGTGCAGTTGACATTCCAGTTCATCCCAAAGGTGCTCATTGGGGTTGAGGTCAGGGCTCTGTGCAGGTCACTCTACCCCAAGCTTGGCAAAGCATGGCTTTATGGAGCTCGCTTTGTGCACAGGGGCATTACCATGCTCAAACATGTTTGGGTCCCTTAGTACCAGTGAAGGGAAATTGCACTGCATGCAAAGATCCCGGTACAATTGTTTGCTTTACACTTTGTGGCAACAGTTAAAAAAACACATGATGCATGATGGTGAGGTGTCCACAAACTTTTGGCCATGTAGTGTATAAAAATTTCTTGTTAGTATTTGGCCATGATATTAAGATGCTTTGGTGTTTGGCCAATTTACATTAGCAGGTTGCTGTAGTAATGCTCAGTAAGCTTGGTTGAAAGGCAGTATCCTTTCTTTATGACTCTTAAGTCCTCTAGAAAGCACCTTGGTCTTCTTACATGGTCTGACTTTTTTCAATTCTGCGTCCAGGTTTCAGTCTATATTTCAGTCTGAACATAAAAGGACTGAAAAAAGACTAAATCTCTTTTATCTGTTCCATCTCTCTCTCATCCTGTTTATTGTGAAGCTCTCAATAGATGACATCATTGCTCTCTTAATAGGAGGTGACCATGCGGTTCTATAAGGGATCAGAGATAGGAGATAGGAGATAGGATAGGAGAAAGGCTGATTCTTATTTTTTCACAAAATGGCAGATTGCAGAAATCCTGTGGCTAATTACAGTATGCTCAGAAGACATTCTGTCTCTCCATTTTCCCCCTTTTCTTGAAATCCCATTTATCTGAGAACATATAACTTTTTCACAAACTTTTTTTTCTAAACTCCATATTGGTCTCTACAAAAAGATTCCACTTAGATTAGAGGCAGAGCAGAGCTTAATTTTCAATAATTACGGTTACAGCGTTATGGTTACAGCTGAGTTACAGTTACAGCTAGGTTTCTTGTATATAAATATGCCATGTTTCTTTAATATCTATGTGTGTATGTGTATATGTGCATGAACAGGGTCGGGAAGCTGGTGGACTCCAGTCTAGACATTCAGGCCATTCAGCTTCCAGCCCTGCAGTACCAGCATGAGCGCAGGTCACATGACTGGACAGTTGACGATACTAGCAGTATCAGCGGCATGACTGATGTGACGGACTTTACCGATAGCGGCACGTTGATCTCAGAGGACTGCTCCAACATCAAACTCAACACAGGGGTCAGTCTTTCTAAAAGACTTATAAAGAACCTTATAAAGAACTTTACTGCTACAGTAAATATTATTTTGATCATTGTTTCCAGTGAGGATTTTAATAGTACAGTGAATAGTATGAATAACCCGTCTTTCTTTTCTCTTCTTAACTAAAACCTTTACACACTAGGCTAATCTGTACATGCAGCAATTCTATGCCATGTTCTTAAAGAGGGCACTGTACAGCTGGAGGAACTGGAAGGTGATGGTGGCACAGTTTTTAGTGCCACTTATTTTCACAGCAGTTGCCCTTGTGGTGGCCCAAACTCTCCCTGGGCACCACAAAACCCCAGAACTTCCCCTGTCCCTCAGCCACTACGGCCCTACCACTGTGCCCATGGCCCTGGATTCTGATGCGGGACCCCTGGCTACAGCACTTGCTGAAACCTATGCTGCCCAGCTTGCTGCCCAGAGTGCCACACCAGTGACCAATCTATCCGGTAAATGCTTTGAAATGGGGTAAACATGATGACCCTTGTGAATGGAATGCAGTAAATAAAAATGAGAGGTCAATCAGAAGGGTTGAATCAGTGTGTTTTATCTTTCCAGACTTTTCTGAGTATGTACTCAACAATGCCATGAAGGAGGGAGGAGCCTTCAATGAGCGCTGTGTGGTGGGTGCTGCTTTTCGTGGAAGAACTAACAAGTTTGCTGAAATCATTGGCTACTTCAACAACCAAGGCTACCACACGCCAGCTACTGCACTCATGCTGGTGGATAATGCACTGTACAGGCTCTTGGCTGGTCCCAACGCTTCTATCCAGACAGCAAACAACCCCATGCCCCGCAACATGTCTGAGATAGCCCAGAGTCAGCTCTCAGAGTGAGTCTTAAGTGGATTGAAGGTGCTGGTGTTGGATAGAATTGTTCTTACTAGTGTTCAGTCTTATCCTCAGACCATGTTCTGCATACACAAATCATATATACACAATTATACAACAGTATGAGTGTATGTGTAATAAAGTAATTTGATTAGACAAGAGGCATTCCATGAGTGTTGACACAGAGTGTAACAGCACTGGGCCTTTTAACTATACATGTATCATAGGTGTGTTCTATTAACCATTAATTAGGCTATATTAACAATCGTTTTTCATCTTGGAGTGTAACGAACTTTCCACTGCAAAGATGAACACATTTCAAGCATTTCAGGTATTAAATGTATTATTCATTTATTTCTGTAGTGTAGACTTACACAAAGTAGCAAGCTAGTGTGCAGTAAATTGTTCGTTTAGCTTAGTAACAGTCTAGTCCCTTTATAGTTCTTAGTTAGCAAATAATTTTATTTTAATTTTATTTTACATTTTTTATTTCAACTCAAATCTGTCATTTTATGTTCTATGCTTTTATATTTTTTCTTAATTGTTTTACTCAGGGGTCAGACTGGCTTTGCCATAGCTATTAACCTGATGTATGGAATGGCATCTTTGGCCAGCACCTTTGCACTGCTCCTGGTGATTGAGCGCTCTGTTAAGTCCAAGCATGTACAGCGGGTCAGTGGTGTCTACCTCTCCAATTTCTGGCTCTCTGCGTTGCTCTGGGACCTGATCAACTTTGCGCTTCCTTGTCTTCTAATGCTGGTCAGTACCACCTTATGCCTTCTGAAGAGAGTGCACACCATTCCTGCACCATTCACCTGATTTGGATGTGAACATATGACTTGGAGCTCATATACATTATTTAATTTGAACTCCAATATACTTTGGTAGACAACTAAAATAACAATAAATCTGTCAGTGGCCAAATATTTATGTATATGGCTGCTGAGGTGAATGCCATGTTTGAGTTTTACTAACTTAAAGTAACAAAACGTGTCAAGTAACAAAATATGCATTTTTAAACCTGAAACAGATCAATTCTTTATATCGCACCTTTCATGATAAACATCTCTACCATGTTCAAACATAACTTTCATTATTAAAATGTCACTTTACTATAAGTTTTATTTAAATAATAACATATATACATTAGTGAGCCAAAACTTTATGACCACGCACAGCTGAAGCAAATAACACTGATTATGTAGTAAGAATGGCACGTCAAATCTGGGATATATTAGACGGTAAACCGACAGTCAGGTCTTGTAGTTGACTTTTGATGCAGGAGACCTGAATGACTGACATGTCTGGTCACGTTGACGTCGATGTCAGTGTCGACTGTATGTCATCTGCCTGAACAATGTAGCAGACCAGGTACACCCCTTCAAAGCTGTGGTATTCCCTGATGGCAGTGGACTCTTTCAGCAGGATAATACACCCTGACACCCTGTACACATTCTTAAGAAGGGTTTAAGGAACATCACAAAGAGTTCAAAGTGTTGTCCTGGGCTCAAAATTCTTCTGATCTCAATCTAGTTGAGTATCTGTGGAATGTGGTATAACAAGAAGTATGATGCACAGAGGCACCACCAGACAACTTACAGGCTGGTGGTCATATTGTTTTTGCTCAGTGTATACTTGTATGATTAGGAACACAATCATTTTGGTCCATACTGTAAGAGGATTTTGATAATTGCAGCAATTAATTTTTTTCATGTTCTCTTGCTGTGGTTTAGGTGGTGTTCCGTGCGTTTGGGGTCAAGGCCTTTGTAGAGGATAATCACTTGGTAGATGTGCTGCTTGTGCTGCTGCTCTATGGCTGGGCTGTGATTCCACTTATGTACCTGCTCAGCTTCCTGTTCTCTAGCGCTGCCACTGCTTATACACGCCTCACCATCTTCAACATCATCAGCGGCACAGCCACCTTTCTTGCTGTCACCATCATGACCATCCCTGGTGAGAGGTCTTGCACTCATCACCCAGCTCCATAGAGCACTCATTAGGACTCATTAGGGGAGAGATTCTTCAGACACGCTATTGGTGTCAAAAAAGAATGAAAGCAGAGTCAGTTAAGGTTGTGCAGTTGAGAGCATGCTAACTAGTCTACTGGCATCTTTTTCAGATTTCTATGACAAACTAACTGGCACACAGAAATTTATCTAGAAAAATATATAAGTATCTGTAACCACTTTGTCCTGACTTTCCTGCTGTTTTTAGAGCTGCAGCTGCAGAATCTCTCACGTCTACTGGATAAAGTGTTTCTGCTATTTCCCAACTACTGCCTGGGCATGTCCTTTAGCCAATTCTACCAAAACTATGAGACCATCAGCTTCTGTACCACCAACACCCTCACAAAAGAAATCTGCCAAGTTTACAGTGAGTCTTATTTTTATATTAATTAGTGAACAGGACTCAATGGGAAGCTGGTTTATACTCTACTAAACTAGTTAACATGCTGTATATTTTTGAGCGTTATTTGTTTTTTTTTATTTTGAGTTTATTCACACACTATTGCCATAGGTGTCTGACATTTTTGAATTTCAGGTGCCAGTCAGATATGCCTAAGCTACTTGTATATTTTATAATTCTTTTATTTATTCAACTTCAGTATCCACTTTATTCTGATCATGTCATTGCGTTCATTATCATTTGATATTGGAATCTACATTCACTTTGAATTAGTTAAATGTTATTATATATAACACAGAGTTATTTCAGAGTGATTTCGGAAACAAAAAATTAGGATTTGACATGATTTCAGAAGTAGTTAGGGTTCCTTGTCTGTTGTCTGGGAATATAACCTTTTGATAGTGGGATCCTTAATGTCTTCCAAAGGTACACAGATACATGTGACAAGAAGTTGTAGGTGAAAGGTCTGAATCCATACAGTCCATATAAAAATATGTATCCAGAAGTTCAGGGATAATAATAATTATTCATGTTTGCATCAATGCTAAGTTTTGGCTTTGATTTTTGTGGTATTCTACAGACATCACATATCAGCTGAATTATTTCTCTATGAACGAACCCGGTGTGGGCTGTTACCTGGTGGCCATGTCTTTGCAAGGTGTGGTTTTCCTCGTACTTCTCTTTGTCTTGGAGCTCCAGTGCATCAACAAACTCTTTGGCCTCTGCAGGAGACGCAAAAAGGTGTGAGAGCAGAGAGAAGAAATGCACCGCTATGTTATGTAGTCTGCCATGCAGTGTTCTGCTGTATAGAGAATTACACATGCACTCAGACATTTTAAATACACTCAGACTTAATATACTGCAGGAGAATTTATAAATTGGTACATAGAATAAATAAAAATGTTGTAACTGCTGTGTGCTGCATTTTTGTTTATTTAGGGCATACTGGTCAGCGAAGATGCCCTTCAGCCAGAGGACAGAGATGTGGCTGATGAGAGAAAGAGGGTTTTGGAATGTCAGCCTGTGGTGGAGTCCATGGTGGGCAGTCCTCTCATTTTACAAGAACTTACTAAGGTATCCATAAAACTGCACTCTTCCTTTTGTGTGCATAAGAATCACTGTATGACCAAATGTCCCACAGAACTATCTCAAGGCCTCTGGTTAATTGTTTAGAGGTTGAACTAAATGTTTTGGATCAAAGAACCAGGCCTACACAATTTATAACCACAAATTAAGAAACTATGTTCATTTTGTAGCAGGAAGTCTTTGCTAAACAGCAAATGCATACTTGTTTTTTTACTTTGTTTGCATATTCAACAAAAATTTGATTTGAAGATATACACTATATTGCCAAAAGTATTCACTCACCTGTCCAAATGATTGAATTCAGGTGTTCCAATCTGTTCTATGGTCACAGGTGTATTAAGTCCAATGCTGAAATTTCCTCGCTACTAAATATTCCATAGTCAACTGTCAGTGGTATTATAACAAAGTGGAAGTGCCAGTCAGCAACTCAGCCATCAACTCAGCCATGAAGTGGTAGGCCATGTAAAATGACAGAGTGTGGGGTCAGCGGATGCTGAGGCACATGGTGTGCAGCGCCGACTGCAGAGTCAAGCATCACCAAGCGCAATGCAAAGCATCGGATGCAGTGGTGTAAAGCACACTGACACTGGACTCTAGAGCAGTGGAGACGTGTTCTCTGGAGTGATGAATTCTCCGTCTAGCAATCTGATGGATGAGTCTGGGTTTCGTGGTTGCCAGGAGAATGGTGCTTGTCTGACTGCATTGTGCCAAGTGTAAAGTTTGGTGGAGGGGGGATTATGGTGTGG
>JAOVYV010000024.1:13792652-13814427 GCA_025674545.1 Hassar affinis
GACTCGTTAGTGTGTGTATTGGTGTGTCAAGTGGTCAGTAAAACCTTTCATACACATTTAGTGGCAAGTGGCTAGTTGAAAACACTGAAAAAGAATTTATGCTCATTTTGATTCCAAAGCCCTTAAAAAATCCACAATCTTGTCAGAATTCTGACTATGACAGACACTTGACCAGGGTGCCTTAAAAGATAAAAGAGTAAAATGTAAAAGATCTACTGGATTCTCTTGGGAAAAAAAATGTTTGACTCGAAAGCCTGCCATTACAGTTTTCCAATATATTTAAAAAAATCAATAATGGCGTACTGCACATCAGGTTTTGCTTTGGAATTAGAGGCAGACCAAGACGACATCACTTCTGCCAACCTGCTACATATTTCATTAACCATTTGCAATGGCCACAATTGCCTGAGGATATGTGTCATTCTTTTATCCTACTTTACTGCCCTATTATTGTTTATTGATAATACTTAATCCACTTTAAGAAAAACACCTATACACTTGCTCATTTATGCAGTCATCCCCTCAACCAATCATGCGGTTACAACATGGCCTACAACAGTAGAAGACCACATCAGGTCTGGTATCACCCAAAAACAAGAATCTGACGCAATCACTGACTCACTCAAACTGGGCTGCTGTAGACTGGAAAAAGGTCAATTTCCAATGTCTAGTTTGGGTGATCCTGTGCCCATGATGGTTATCTGCTGTTGTAGCCCATCCATCCCAAGGATATTTTGTGCATGCCGAGATGCTTTTCTGCTCACTATATTTGTAAAGACTGATCATACTGGTTCCTTCCTGGCAACTAGAACAAATCTGGCTAATTTCCTGTGACCGCTCTTATGAACATGGTATTTCCACCCCCAAAAGTGTTGCTCATGCAGTGTTTCCCCCCAATTCCCTGTAAACTCTAGAGACTGTTGTGTGTGATTCCTGGAGTTTCTGAAATATTCAAACCAGCCCATCAACAACAGATGTATAAATGAGTGAGTGTAAAAACTGATTCATGATCATGTTTTGTTCACAAATATTCAATGAAGCCATGTGAGAAACAGAGTAGACAACATACCCTTGCTCTGTGGAACAAAGCCTTGTCCAGGAGCCTTTTGCGAGCCACAAGTACTGGGTTTGCTGGTGAGGGTGTGTACCTTCTCCTTGAAAACGTTCCAGCCACTGCTCCTGAGCCAATCCCTGAGTGTACTGTTTGAACGGCATCATGGTTGGTATTCTGTGCCAGTGAGGTGACACTTACGATTCGGACATCCTCGTCCTTCCTGTCTCCCTGCTGCAGCTCCTGGCTAGCTAGGCCTGCCCCAGAGGAGTGTCCCCTGGGCTCTGGAGCTACCCCAGTCTGTCCTGAGGAGTCTGAAGGGGATGGGAAGCCAGCAACATGAGCAGCATCACGAAGCAGATTCCTTAGTTGCTGCGCGCTCCAGCCACCGTGTCTCTGCTCGCCTAGACTCACTTCCCTTGATCCCGAGGCTGCTGAAGATCCACTATTCCCGGAGATGGGACCATCATTTTGTCTGCTTCTTCCATGAAACTCCTTCAGGAAGAGGTAGATTGCCTGTGCAGATACTTTGATGTTCTCCAGCTCCAGCACAGCTTTGATCTTGCGAAAGCTCAGACCCGCTTCACGCAGCTCCACCACCTTGCGCTTGGCAGCGTCATCTAGCCTGCCCATGATCCCGAAGTCTTTTTAGCGTACACAAAAGTTTAGGCTTTCTGGTACAAGGAATCAGCTACCATACAACAGTACAAATTACACACGGGCATTTTATGTAGACGTCTCTACAAAGACAGTATAACTAACACAATTGTATTAAACACTGGAAAGCATGCTCTTGGGTGTATTCCTCTTAACGGATATTAGAAAACTCCATAAAATAAAACAGTATGAATCATAATAAAATGAAATAAAATAAACACCAGTTTGTCTCCCGGTAAAGCGATCATAGCACGCTGGCTCGCCAGTATTAGCTTCTTCACCTGCTCAGCTAATGAGATGCTTCATTTGCAGATATATATATACATGAGTATAAGAAAGAGATTTTCTCATTTCTGCTCTTATAGGATGACAAAAAATTACCCGTTTAGATAAAGACCCCAAGTTGGTGTAAGAAACATAAACACAGCCCATCAAAAAATGTCGCATGTTGTATGACGTCATCGCAGTGGTTACGCCAACATAAGGCGACAGTAGGTTTCTCTAGCTTGGCGTCGAATTGCGCTTGAAAACGATGTGAGTCCAAATCGATATGTTTTCTTCTCTTTAAACATTGGAATAATCGGGTGCTTTGCAACATTAATTTAATATTTAATGCAGGTTCCACTGTATAAATATACTGTATAAATATCAATGATCTAAAACGATATAATGCTTTTTTTATTGCCGTTCTGACTAATTGTCCCGCTAGGTGACTAGCATTCTGTTTCGTCTAGCTAGTTATTAGATCGCAAGTTTGAAACTAACTAACTATTATTATGTGTAAACATAGTTTTGAATGAATAATGTGCACATCAAAGTAGTAGTATGTTGAATTAGATCTGAATGTAGATCTGTGCTGCTTTAGACAACTCGTTTGTGAGTGAATGGAAAGCGTTTAGCAGTACAACGCCGTTAGCACGTTTTGGCGACTACATTTGAGAAAAGCAGTTCTGGTGGAAAAATTAGCCGAAAATGGCTGATTTAGCCCCATTGTTGATGTAGCTTTGTAAATAACTTGCTAGCTAGTTTTGTTTACCGGTTGGCTGAATGAACTCCCGAGGCTTTTGGAGAAGTGAGGCAGGTTTAGCTTAGCATGGCTGTTGCCACACCAACTGGCTAACATCGCTAATGCTAAATCATCCGGATGTAATATAAGCGTTACAAATGACAAATTAGGTTGTAATGCCTATAATGGTGTCCTGCTTTACCTAATTGTCTTACCATAGCGCGCATTTAAGTTTCCATAAACAAAACCACAAGATAATTACTTTATTGTTTGTATTTCATGCAGTAGAAAGCTGTAGGTAGTGTATAATGAGAGAAATCGTCTTGCCAGAAAATGAAATTATGGGCATGCGAAAGTAAACTGCGCATTCAGCCTCGTTATGTAGGAGGTTTGCCAGAATTTCGGTTTTTAAAGAGCTGTTCCGACCCGAGTGGATCAGTCATTTGGCTCCCAGAGTGCTTGTGGGAATAACGCCAGACTGGTGCCTGTATTGGATCTGGTCGATAACACCAAAAATGTGGACCTGGTACTGGATATTGGATTCCGTAACAAACAGGATTTGTTACAATTTACTTTTAATATTTATAATTATTTTATATGTACAGTGCAAGTATTGTTTTGTGAAAGAGTTTAACTATAAAGTGATTAAGTCAAAAACAAATGAAAGCCTAGAAGTTTTTAAAGTAAACCATATGGGAGAGGTGTCCATATTGGCTGATACTTGAGGCTCTGGGATCAGAAAGAAAGTGGTATCATGCCATTTCTAGGTGCTTGTATATGCACAGGTTTATAATGGAGGCATAATATTTTTTTGAAAATGACAAACTTTCTTTTGAAATCTATAGCAAACTTTTTGAGCCCCACTTTCAAAGCCTTCAATACCATATCCGACAGTCAACTTGCTTGGGAAGTCGGCGCTCTGAATTATGCAATTTTCAAGCTACAAAGTGGGGGAAAATTCCATAGACACCATTTGCTTTTGTTAGTGACAAGGTGGTCAGCTAACTATGAAGAAAGATACATATTTTCCTCTTCAAAACAGCAAACTAATCATTATTCTAATCAGATACTAATCTGTATTATATACATTTAATTATAATATTATATGTATAATTTATTATATACACATGATATACATTTAATGTGCAAATATATATATGTATTTATTAGATCTAAAGCAAATACTTTTGTATACTTAGCATAAGGCATTACTTTGTTTAACGCTGATCCTGTGTGCAGCCATGCTGGAATTCTGACTTGAGGGGCCATTTTCTGTGGTTTATTCTAGTATTTGCCTAAGTGACTCTAAACATGTCTTTGTTGTCCTAAACACATGAAAACAGTATGAAAAATAAATTTTACTGTATGTATTATACATTTTAAAAAATGATCTTATTTGTACAGGGCTCCATCACCTACTAAACGCAGGGAGCGGTCAGAAGATAAAGCTCGAGAGAGGGGCAAAGATAAAGTTGTTGTGAAGGAAGGTGCTGAGAAAGAGAGGGGCCGAGAAAAGAACCGCAAGCGACGTAGTAACTCCACTGGGAGCAGCAGCAGCAGGTCAGATCTTTGCAGTCTGTGTCTTACAATTTTCTTCCACATGTATTTTTTTACTTCCTGTAATTTTCAAGCACATGGCATACCTTGTTTTCTCAATTTAGGTCTAGGTCTAGTTCTAGCTCCAGTAGCAGCTCTGGTTCCAGTTCAGGTTCCTCAAGTGGCTCCAGTTCCTCTTCTGGATCTAGTCGCTCTGGCTCGTCCAGCTCCTCACGGTCCTCCAGCTCTTCTGGCTCCTCTGCATCACCCAGTCCAAGTCGACGTCGGCATGACAATCGCAGACGGTCACGTTCAAAGTAGGCTTTTCATTCAATCACTGTTCAAACTTTTAAATTAAAGTAATTCAAAGATATAAATATTATTAACTTAAAGTAACGGTGCTGCCCACTGCCCATTTAGTCATCTACCTAGTTAGAGAGGATACTAATCCAATCTTAGAAGGCAGTGCTTCCTTGAAATTCGGTCAGAATAAGGCATTTTAGTAGACAGAATGTTGGTGTCTAATAACTGAGAAAGCCCTCTTCTCAGGATTGTGATGACGTAAAATGAGAGCTCACTTGGTTTTGAAATGGACTCATAGTTTGCTTCCAAGTAACTTGGTAAAGTAAAGATGGAAGGTGTACATATTATGTATAAAAATCGCTTATTTGAAACAGTGCATTAAATTGCACAATCAATCAACGGCTAGGGGTACATATAAATTTGTGTCCAAAAGACAATCGCAGATAAAAACAATGGACTAAAATACCCATCCTGCCATGTATACACAAAAATATAACAATGGCATTAAAAAAAATCAATCAATCAATGGCTAGACTTGATTTATGTTGATTTTGCACCCCACCCAAATGAGCTTGGCTTTAGTGTTAAGTGTGCTGCTTTTCATTGTAGCTTGTTTTCAGTGTTTTCCATGAGGGAACTCTTTGGCTTCTGTTAATGTTTTGTTTCCTTAAGTGGATTGACTAATCTAATTATGCAATTTAAGGTCTAAATCTCAGAAGAGAGTTGATGAAAAAGAAAGGAAAAGGAGGAGCCCTAGCCCAAAGCCCACCAAGCTTCATGTTGGAAGATTGACTAGGAATGTCACCAAGGTAAGGCACACTTCACAAAGCATGTAAACTACAATAATAACATGTAAACCTGCAAGTACATCAATTCTTCTGTTATTAGGATCACATTCAAGAGATCTTCTCTACATATGGGAAGATCAAAATGATTGACATGCCACCAGACCGATGTCATCCAAACTTGTCAAGAGGCTATGCCTATGTTGAGTATGAAACTTCAGAGGATGCACAGAAGGCCCTGAAACACATGGATGGAGGTACTTGTGCACTATGTTTTACTTTAATAAGTTCAAAAATGAACATGGAGACACTCGTGTTTTTCCCCGCCTTGTAGCTTGAACACACAGAGGTTGAAAATTATGTAATTCCATGTTCTGACTTTGACTTCTGAATTATTCACTGTAACCATTTTGCTCCACAATTCGTTGGTCATCGGCACTGTTACTTAAAGGAAATCTGAAGTGCCCCCACATAACAAGACCATAAAGACTTGGCTGTTGCTGCTTTTCATGAGCTAGTATTCTAGTGTGTTAGTTTGAGAAACATGCTTAAGAGAAGCATTCTTTCAAGTAAACCAGGCACATCCCATTTTCATTACAGGATAATAACATTATAATGACTGTCATTATTATGGGTGTTCAGGATATCAGCTCGGAACATGCTACTTTTTAGATGTTTTTTACATGGGCTACAAAAAGTCAGGTACTGGTTTGGATGCAGAATATTCAACAGCCTGTTATGTATAATGCATTCTCAGTTAATTGTAATTTTATTTGTATAGCTCTTTTAATTATAAGCATTGTCACAAAGCAGCTTTTCATCAATCTGAATGTAGATCTAGATTAATATTTTAATATTAGGAATTGGAAACAAATTTTTTTTGTTGACATGTTTTTATTTCAGCTGAAACCAGTTTTTAAACTGTTGCATAGTTACTGACATTTATGTATACAGAAACATGTACTGCAGTTTAACGAACAGATGGAGTATCTAGTGAAAACTTTCCCACGCCACCAGTTTGATTAAGGTGATGCTGACTGCTGTTGGGCATTTATTTTTCCATTCAGCATAAAAGCAGTCCAGAGAATCTTGGAACAATTTACCCATTGGTTTTTCACTTCACAAATGGTTATTTGAAAGGTCCTTTAAAGGGTTTATAAGTTTGGATTGGACCACAGCATATAGAATCCTTGATGACAGTCTTCCTGATTACAGCAGCTCTTAGGAAGTGCTATTCAGGTCAGATTATTCCATTAACAGATAGGATTAGTCAGATAGATTTATTATATACAGGTACAGGATCTACATCCTAAAGTCAGAAAGCTCCAGATGATGAAACAGTATATCAGAATCAATCAGACAGGTCTATAGAAGTGTGAGGTTCTGGCACAAGTGATATTGGGTGTTTTGACAAAATGTACTCAACAGATTATTCAGTATGCTCTTATCATATAGTGGTTTAATGGATTCATATTATGATTAGAATACAAATTGACACTTCAGCAGGACCACTACTCCAGTGTTAAAATGGCTTCTGCCATCTTCTAGAGCCCGTCTTGTGTTCTAATGGCCAAAGGAGGAAAAAATGGTGTTACAACACCTTCATCTCTCTTTTTTTTTTTTTTTTTTTTTTCTCCCAGGTCAAATAGATGGTCAAGAAATCACAGCAACAGCTGTCCTGGCTCAGAGGATGCGGCCTGCTCCTCGCAGGCTGTCTCCTCCACGTAGGATGCCCCCTCCTCCACCCATGTGGCGCCGTACTCCACCTCGTATGAGGAGAAGGTCAGTATTCTTTTCTCAGATTTTTTAACATTATGATATTTACCATGTAGTAGGGTTGAATGGTTAAGAGCTTCAAACTGCCATATCTGCCATCATATATCACAAAAAACTTTAGGGGGCCTGTTCCAATTTAAGTGTTGTACTACTATTATTTGTAAACCTTTACACTTTTGTACATTTTCAAATATGTTTTAAACTGAACATAGGTCTCGGTCACCACGTCGCCGTTCGCCAGTAAGAAGACGCTCTCGCTCTAGATCTCCGGGCCGCAGACGCCATCGCTCACGTTCCAGCTCCAACTCCTCACGATAGAGAAGTCCTCTTCAAGATCTGCAAAAGCTTGGAGTTCAGTGTCTCATTTTAGTTTTAGAGTAACAAGGAGGATACTTCGGTCTGTAGTTCGAATGGACAGAGCCGAGTAATTTTGATGAGTGATGAATGAATCCACTTTTTTTTTCTCCTTCATAATTTGGTGTGTATGCAAGTCCTGCCATGGCATTGTGTTCAGTTGAGTGAACATGTGCATCAGTTTTAACCTTTACTCTCTGTGTATTGTGCATATGGAAATGTTTGTATTTGGCATACACAGCTAGTACCAGCATACAAGTTTTTCTATCTATTGTTTTTTTTAAAGTAGTTTAAGTTTACTTACTGGAAGCTGATTACATTATATATCTGTATTGATTAGAATTCCAGTGTGTACTATTGATTAAAAACTCCAGTTCCTAAGTCACTTATTGTGAATAACATTGCTTCTAGACTAAATGACCATGGTAGCTCAAAGGTGGCTTAGTGCAAAAACTGACAGGCAGCTTTGTAAATGACCCCTTTCTAAAGGATTATATAGAACTGTGTGTGTGTGCGCGCGCGTCTATATATTTCTGCAAGTTACAATTTTATTTGCATTATAAATGAAGTACATATGTGAATTTATATATCCCAAACCATGTGCATTAATATGGTTTCACCACTCTGATCACTTTGCATGAAGTGAACTTTTTTCTTGATACTTCTGGTGTATTGTTCTTCTGCTGTTGCTTCCAGAGGCAGTTCGTAACTTTGTAATGAGTGATGCAATATAGGATGGGTGTTTTTTTTTTAAATGCTACATCCTTAAACAGTCTGAGGCCCTGTGCTGCGAGTTTGTGTGGTCTACCTCTGTGTTTTAGCTGTGGTTGCTCTTAGACACTTTTGTTTCACAATAATGGCACTTACAGTTACTGTTACAGTTGACTGGGGCAGATATTTGACAAGCTGGCTTGTGGCAAAGATGGACTCGTATGTTTAAACTAGCTGAACTTCACTCATGCAGCTGCCAGTGTTTGTCTATGGGCATTGCATACTTCACTCAGTAAATGAAGGGTGTCCACATGCATTTGGCTATGCATTGTATAGTGCAGGCGTCGTGCAGCAGGATGTAGGCCATCATAAGAAGCCCACAGTCGACTTGGTCAACGATGCAATACATAAACATATGTCAGAGGAATCATCCAGTACTTTTGAAACCACGTGCCATTGTGCTAAGTTTCATTAATTATTTAGTGTTTTGGCAGTTTTATCTGCAATTTCCTTCGGGATCAGAAGTCTTTAGTAATATGTGGCCAATGCAATACATTCTGCCTTCCTCAATCTTTCGCTGTTTAAAACCTTTAAAGGTATGTTGTAGAGCACGACCGCTTGAGGTCTCTCTCAGAGAAGGGGGGGGGAGAGAAGACGAGTCGAGTACAAACAGCCGAGTTCATTCCGCACGACAGCTTCTGGCTTCATCGCAAATGTCTGAGGAAACATTTTTCTACTGATCTGACGTCCGCGCAGTAGCGGTACCACCACCAGCACTGTGGCGTCAGGCAGGGCTTGCCTGATGTGCATTATTGCGCGCAAGACGGTTGGTGCTACGCGTGACATCACAGAGGCGACTCCAGCGGAGCACGGCGCAGCGTTCACCATCCTGACAGCCCAGTGTTCAGCATGGCTTCGGGAGTGGAGGTAAACAGACGCCGGCTTCGGGAGTTACTAGACAGACCGGGGAACGAGTCCTGCGCTGACTGCGGGGCTCCAGGTAAGATTTCCCCAAGCCAAATGCACCCCTCTGTAGGAAGATTGTTGACTGGTGTTTGGCGTTAATTCCGGTTTAAAAAAAGACTCCGCTCTGAATAATTAAGCATTCGGAAGCAGGCGCTTGACGTCCAGTAGGCATCCGTGTATACTGGGTCAGGATTCCATATCATTCTCTGGGACATCTTCCCACAGATGTAATGTAGGCCAGTATATTGTCATCTATGTTCAACAACGTCAGTCTTCTGAGTTACCAAGAAAATGAGCCAACCAGACTTTATTTACAGCGACCGCACCTAAAGCCAAATTCGACAGCCTACGACTATAATCCATCAATGTAATCCCAATATTAAAAAAGTTAACATTTTTCTTTATTGGTCAGACTTCCTGCTCTTTCTATTTATAAAAACCGTCCAAGTCTCAATTCATTTGTAGCCTCCACGGTGTAGGCGTGGCTGGTGTGTCTGTTCACATCACCAAGAGCAAACACACAAATTAGGGCGGTTAACTCAGTTTCCCAACATGTGTGAGAAATGATCATTTCCTTTTCTTCCACTGGCATTAAATCCAAACCCAGTTTGACCGTTGGCTTGGATTCCCTCTTCGCTGTAGTTGATATCCATGAAAGGGGATTTACTAAACTGGCACCTGTGTTCAGTTGCACTTTATAGCTCAGAACAGCACAGGCTATATGAAAACACTGGGCTTGTAGGTCTTTCTACAAAATTGCAATGTTATTAGACTTTACACAGGAAAGCTAGGCCTGGGTTATATTAATTTTTTTTTTGATATTTTCAACTTCATGAATGATTCCAATTATAATTTTAATTGTGTTCTCACATAATGCAGTTGAAAAATTGCCCATTAAATTAATTAATGTATTATTTTACAGCAAGGTTTTATTGTCATGGAAGTTTTTAATGTAGCTTTGCACACTGCAACATTTAGAGCAGGGGGTTGTCTCGGTCATGGCTCTATGGATGTTCTTTACTTGGCCTTTCAAAGGTGTTTTGATCTTGGTGACCAAGAAAAAATCACACTGAACAGTGACTTGATTTTTGATTTGCTCATGCAAGCGTTCTTTGGGTGAGGTGATGTCGTGTACAATTCAGCACTTTGTCTTTTTGTCTCACAATTGTACTTGATCACCCATGATTCATTTCTTGTGATCACTCTGTTGAAAGTTTTTGTGCCATTGGTAGATGTGCGCTGATGGTTTAATAGGTGGAGCTATTGTTATGATGGGTCATAGGATTTAAGAGTTTCAGAAGCAAAGTTTGGATTTTCACATATGAGAATTTCAAGGGTGTACTGTGAATACAAATAATTCATAATACTACTACTAATAATTTATAATATATATAATATAATAATTATAATTTATAATATATATAATACTTATACTTATAATATTATAATTATCTATCTATCTATCTATCTATCTATCTATCTATACACAGACTGGATATAAATGTCTACATGCCAGGTTCTGTAAAAAGAAAATCAACCAGAAAAATAGAAAATGAAGTCAAATTGTTTAGATGGGGGAAAATAACTAAAATATTGTGGTTGCATAAGTGTGCACACCCTGTTATAATTGGGGATGCGGCTGTGTTCAGAATTAACCATTCACATTCATGTTATTCAGTAGTCAGTACACACCTGCCATCAATAAATGTGAATTAATGTGATTAACCCCATATAAAGTTCAGCTGTTCCAGGAGGATTTTCCTGACATTTACTCAGTTGCATTTTATAGCAAAAGCCATGGTCCACAAAGAGCTTACAGAGCATCAAAAGGATCTCATTGTTGAAAGGTATCAGGCAGGAGAAGGGTACAAATTTTTTTTAAGGCATTAGATATAACATGGAATGCAGTGAAGGCGGTCATCAACAAGTAGATAAAATAATAGCAGATAATACAGTGACATTACCCAGAACTGGATGTCCCTCCAAAACTGCTGAAAACACAAGACGAAACCTGGTCCTTAAGGCTGCCAAGAGGCCTACAGCAACATTAAAGTACTGGTTGTATACTACATGTGACATCTCCCATATTCTTCATATGTTTGGGCTATGTTGTAGCCTGGCAAGACAGAAGCCTTTTTTTTACAAAGAAAAACATCCAAGCCAGCTACAAGTATCAAAACTATCTGCCAGAAGCATGTGGGAAAATGTGTTATGGTCTGATGAGACCAGGGTTGAACATTTTGATCATACTTCCAAGTGGTAGGTTTGATGCAAATACAACACCATAGCCACAGAAAGCATGTTGGTGGCAGCATTATTGGGGTTGTTTTTATTTAGTTTTATTTAGTTTTGGGGCTGTTTTTCTTTAGCTGGAACTGGGGCTTCAGTCAAGATGGAGGGAATTATAAACTGTCCAAATTACAATCAATTTTGGCATAAAAGTATCAAGCCTCTGCTAAAAAGCTGAAGATGAAGAAGAATTTCACATTTCAACATGACAATAACCCAAAGCATACCTACACATCAACAAAACAATGGCTTCTCCAGAAGATCAAAGTTTTTGGAAGGCCCAGCCAGATCTCAGAGCTGTGGGGTGACCTGTTTGTTTTCTCACTTTGTTGCTCCCATAACAACAACTGCCGATCCACAAAGACCATAATGTTATGTCCATTGCTATAGAAGTGTCTTGCTACTTGAAAGGAGAAATCCTTAATTCTGAAGGTGCTCTACAAAATGATTAACTATTCACCTCTTGGTGTAGCAGCAGCATGTTGCACAAGATTCTGGCTCATGTTACTTACATTAAATCACAACACAGACTGGCTGAATTCAACATAATCAACATAATACATTGGCTGACTGCTGCTCACTCGTTTAAAACAAAAAGCAACTGATTTTGATCTTGACCAACACTGATCATACAACCCTACCAACAAAGTATAACTATACACAGTTATGAGTGAGACATGTGACATGCTGGGGCTATTTTAGTTCTGCATTGCACTACCATGAAATAAATTCACACCCTGTTTTTAAGTATCATGACATTTTAGCCATAAAACCCACCCATATACACCAATCAGCCATAACATTGAAACTACCTCCATGTGTCTACACTCTTTGTCTATTTTATCAGCTCCACTGCACTTTTTAGTTTTACAGATAGAGACTGTAGTCTATCTGTTATTCTGCAGACTTTGTTAGCCCCCTTTTATGCTGTTCTTCAGAGGTCAGGACCTCCACAGGACCACTTTGGTGGATGATTGTCAGCACTGCAGTGACAATGTTGTGGTGGTGGTGTGTTAGTGTGTGTTGTGCTGGTGGATCAGGCACTGCAGTGCTTTATAAACCCCACACTGAGAATAGTCCACCAACCAAAAATATCTAGCCAGCAGTGTCCTGTGGGTAGCATCCTGTGAGCACTGATGAAGAACTAGAGAATGACTAACACAGATTGTGCAGCAGATGAGTTAATGTCTCTGAGTTTATATCTACAAGGTGGAGCAACTAGGAAGGTGTCTCTAACAGAGCAGACTTCAGCAGCACTGCACCCAAATAATACCTGCTCTGTGGTGGTCGTGTGGGAGTCCTGACCACTGAAAAACAACATAAAAGGGGGATCAAAGTCTGCAAAAAAACAGATGGACTACACTGTCTGTAAGCCTACAAAGTGCACCTGTATGGTCAGTTGAACTGATAAAATGTACAAAGACTGTAGATACAAGGAGATGGTTTATGTTGATGTTATGGCTGATCAGTGTATGCGTCTGTAATATTATAAGGCTCTGTCTAACAGTGTGAAAGAAGGAATCAATAATCTGAATTGGAATCACTAAAATCCAAGCGAAGCCTAGACATGACATTGCAAATCCTGGATTAATATTTTGATACAAAACTGCACAATATATGAGCTAAAATGTATGTGTTTTGGTTTATTTTAACATTGTGATCACATGATTCAGATAATTATTGCAGATATCTGCTGTTAACCTACCTTTGGCCTTTTGCTTATCATTAGTCTGCCAATTCAAATAACCAAATGGAAACTTTTTATCTCATTTTAGCTCACCACTATCAATAATGTCATGAGTCAGAAAAAAATGTGTCAAGACATATTAATGTCTTGTATGTATGTGTATATATGTGTCAAGACACTTATGACTGTCCTCTAGAAATGTCTTCTGGAACCACTTCTGTTGTCATTTGATGTAATTGCAGTGCGTTTCTGTAATGTGTTGCATTGTCTGAATTTGCAGTGTGTTTCTGTAATGTGTTGTGCTGTCTGCATTTGAGGCATGCTTCCTAAGTGCTGCCCATGTGTTGTCAAATTCATAGTTTTCTTGACTTTTAACTGTTTGCATGTTTTTTTTAAGTGGCAGTGCATTGAGCTCTCAGGGCCACTGTAAGCATAATTATAGAAGTACATTGAAGTTAAGCTACGTAGCTGCATACTAGCTCAATTATTAGTAATGTATCGTTAATGTAGATGAAGCATCAATGGTGTTCATCCAGTATAATGTTTTTTAAATAGGCTAAATTTTTATTTATTTATTTATTTTAAAATATCTATACATTATAGTTCCTGGCTAGCTCAGTCGGTAGATCATGAGACACAGAATCATTCACTTTATGGGGAGCAGTGTGAATTTTGTTTTGTCAGCCCAAATGATGAAGAAAGTATTCTCAAAGAACCATGAGGAAGACTAGAGCACATATCTGATGTTACTACACACAATATGTCTCATTTTTGGTTTACTTCTTTTTGTACATTTGCTGTTGCACTTTTATTTATTTTGTGTTTTTAATAGTAAAAAGTGTTATTTTCCATGAAGATGGTGTTTTTTTGGTGCCAAAATGCCAGGAACCGCCACTGGGGGTATATATTTTAATGATAATTAAAACCTCTGTTGATTACTGCAATTTGAAAAACTCATGTTCAACACTGAACAGCATCAACCAGAGATACTAAGTCTCCCAGACGCTTCGTTAGCTTAGTATGAGCTTCTATATGAGATTCATATCTACTTAGGAGCAGGTTGCAGTGCAGTGCTTATTTGAAGCTGATCTGCCTCTTGTAGAGTCATTACGGTCAATGCTCGCTATCTGCGCATACTAATAAATGTCTGTCAGAACGCTATGCTTATGTGACCCAAGCTGCCACTTCAACTTCAAATCACGAAAGACGCTTTCTAGAGCCAGGATTGTCCTTCTGGGCTCCATGGAAGAAAATGTCATGGTCTATTTTTCTGACTTGCTAATAGCTTGTCTGTAATGCAAACTGAAACCTTCAGTGTTATCTGCTCTTGTAAAAACACTACACATTGTCATTGGTGTAGTAAAGCCCCTTTTTGCCTCTGATTGCCTTTTCTGTTTGTATTTGCATATTCTTTAAACAGAACACTGTTTAGACCACATTTGATATGGTTTTCTTATGTTTACATAAGGTATTGGCTATGTTATTATTTTAATGTTCAGTGTGCTGATAATTTTATTTGTGGTTTTCAGTTTGTGTATCAGTGCCTTCGGTAACATTTTCAACGTATTTTAACAATACCATGATAATATTGATAGCCGTGACAATTTGATCACTATAATCATAATTGTTAATCGTGATTTTCATAATGTTTCAGCGCTAATAGTGATTGATAGCTTTGATAACACATTTAATTTTATTTGAAGCTCACTTCATGTTTTGCAAGTGAAGAAGTCAAGATGTGTGGAAGGTTAGCACATATTGTTTGGCAAGCAAGGACAAGGGAAGTTAAGATGAGTGAAAGATGTTTTCTTGCCCTGTTCTGAAGCTGGACAACATAGGCTAAGGTTTGCATAGGACTACAAAACAGGCTAAAAGTAAACAAACATTATGAGATATAACACAACTTTTGTCACCATGTTTTCCTGGTAGACAGTTAAATTGTCAAACTTCACAGACATTGAGATAGAGCTATCAGTAATTCCTAGTGGTTGAATAAAGGCTCGTTTGTGAACTAGAGGTATATTTTCGCAACATAATGCAAGTGTGATTATGCAGCACTGAATCTGCTAACTGTAACTGCACAGATCACGCATGGAAATGAACTGATATGTTGAACAAACTGTAAAAGAACACATATACTGTATGTGGATGACTAGAGACATCTGTATTGTATGTATAAGCAGAACAACAAAGAACTATAAAATGGATAAAGGTACACACTGAGAAACAGATCATACATGTAAAAGAAAGTAACAATTTAAGAAAAAGAAGAAGAAAAATTAAATAAATTATTGGAAAACAACATTTGTGGCCAAACAGTGACCAATTAAACTAAAGAGCATAAAAGCGGGAGGATCTTATAAATAATATGATAAAACTATTTGGAAAGGAAAATTAAGTAAAATAATACGACAATTTAAAAGAAAATGACCACTGAGCCCACCTCACTAATATTCTGTGACACTGTGTTACACAGTTTTGGTGCTTAGTGGACAAATGCATCTTCCCCAGTGTTACTTTTGGAATCTTTAGCAAACTTGATGTAGAGGCCATGAGGGCTTGCGAAGGGATGTAAAAGGACACAAACTGAAGGTGCTCTTAAACCATTAATAGCTTTATATATATGTAGAAGGACTGCAGGAAGCCAGTGCAGTGTAGCTAGAATGGGAGTTATTTGCTCTCTCTTCCTTGTTACAGCTAAGTGCTGTATTAGCTGTAGTTTCTCAAGCTTGATTTTTTTTGGAATTGAAATTAAAGCATGAATGACCTATCCAGCATCCTGTTGAGTTTAGAACAGGCATACTCTGGAAATATTTCTTAGGTGGAGGAAAACTGTTTTGATCACCTTGCTAATGTGTGATTTAAAACTTAGATGAGAGTCTAAAATTACAGACAAACTCGTTACTTCCTCTTTATTCTGATGACCCAGATTTCCTAGCCTCTTAGAAAGTGCATCTCTTTTGGCTTTGGGGACAACTAAGAGTATTTCTGTCTTGCCTTCATTTAATTAAAAACATCATTGCTCATCCATTAATTAATTGTGGACAGACAGATAGTCACGGAACAAAAAGCTTTGATGTCATTCTGCCTGACAGAAATATACAACTGTGTATCATCAGGATAGCTATTAAAATTACTATTGTGTTATCTGGTGATATTACCCATTGGTAGCATATATAATGAAAAAACTGAGACCTTGTATGAGGCAGCACTAAGTCTAAGATCAATGACTATTTTAGTTAGAGCAGTCTCTGTACTGTTATTAGATGTAAAACTATTTTTATTTTAAGAAGTGGTTTAGCTGATTAAAAACTCATTTTTCAAGTATTCTGTTCATGAAGGGCAAGTTTGATATAAGCCTGTAATTACTTTCTTCATGAGTACTTTCACAGCAGCACTTTTAAATGTATTGGGGGAACATTCCAGTTTCAAGAGATATATTAATTATTTAGACACTTATAAAAACATTCTTAATTTAGTAGGGACTAGGTTAAGTTTGCTCTGAGACTTTCAGTGTTCTGCCTCAGGTATGCGATTCCTGGTTAAATACTTTTGACACTGCTCCATCCACTGGGCTGTATCTGGTTCACCCATTTTGTGTGGTCAGTCAAGGGGCTGGTGATGTCTGCATATTTAGGTATGAACCGACAATAACAGCCATCTAGCCCCAAGAACTGCTTCATCTCCTTTTTGTTCCTGGGCTGCAGACAGGCTGCACTTGCTGTGATCTTATCAATTTTGGGATGCACCTGCCCAGATGTTTAGCAGTTTATCCTGTTAGTCTCAGCAATTTCAGGACATGACAGTGTCATCTAAGCGCTATGGGGACATAAAACCTTGTCTATCAATGGCTGAAACTTGCTGGAGCCACAGATAACCTGAAGGGAAGTGTCACAAATTGGTGTAATCCAAACAGTGTGGAGAATGCCATTTTTTCGCTGGACATGGGAGTGAAGGGGATTTGCCAATATCCCTTGGTTAAGTCCAGCGTTGAACAAAAGCGAGCAGTGCCTAACCTTTATCGCAGTTCATCAATTCAGGGCATGGGATACATGTCAATTTTAGACACTGCATTGACTAAATTGGGAACCAAAACGATGAAACTGTACTACTCAACTACATGTGCAACTCCCCCATTACCACCTGTTTTTTATGTTCCAAAAGTTTTTGGCACGACTATGAACCACTACCCCTGGGGGCGTCTCTGTGTCGTGTTCTATGAGATCAGTGTGCCTGGGCAGAGCACAACAGGAAAATTCTTGTTGGATTTTAGCTATGTCAGCAGTTTGGGAGGGCGAATTGGGAAGTAATAAGAGGACCTTATCTCCTGGTGTGAAGCCCTGCAGCTGAGTAGCCTTGTTATATAGCCAGGATTGTCTTTCTTGAGCCTGTAGCAAGTTCTCTTGTGTTTATTGTAGGATGACTAACACAAACTGTGCAACACCAGATGAGCTACTGTCTCTGACTTTACATCTACAGGACACTTTCTAAAAATGCAAATAGAAATCTAAAATCTGTAATTTGACACTTGAACCTTTATTTAACAGGTAAAAGGATAAAGAAAAGATTCTCAGTGTTTTCAATGACTTAATTCTATTTGTTAAATATAAACAAATGTAGAAATTGCTGGCTGCAACACACTCACAAATGTTGGGACAGAGGCAAAATAAGACTGAAACGGTTAGAAAATTCCACAATTAGCAGTTTAACTGGTAACAGGTGAGGTCATCAAGACTGAGGATAAAAAAAGCATCCACAAAAGGCTTAGTCTTTGCAAGCCAGGATGAGTCATGGTTCACCACTTTGTGTCAAACTTCATGAGAGTATTGTCAGGCATGGGTGATCTGCATTCCATGGAAACCCATTCTGTGAAGCTCTTTGAAGGCCACATGAAGTTTGGAGGTCTGTAGCGATTGACTCCGCAGAAAGTTGGTGACCTCTGCACACTATGTGCCTCAGCATCCACTGACCCTGCTCTGTCATTTTACGTGACATACCTACTTCATGGCTGAGTTGCTGTTGTTCCCAATCGTTTCCATTTTCTTATACACTTGTTTCACATGAGGCATCCTATCACGGTACCATGTTGGAATTCACTGAGATCCTGAGAGTGACCCATTCTCTCACAACTGTTTGTAGAAGCAGCCTGCATGCATAAGTGCTATATAAGTTACCACTTACCACTCTGATGCAGAGGCTTCTATTGGTATTTTGGAGAAAAGTTTGTCGCCGTCAAGAAAACTTTTCTAAGCGATTCCATGTCTGCTTCAGCAGGACAATGCCAAGTCTCATTCTACACAAGTTACAACAGCGTGGCTTGACTGGCCTGCCTGAAGTTCAGATCTGTCTGCTATTAAATTGTATGGTGCATCATGAAAAGGAAAATCAGACAGTGACCTTCTACACAGCAAGAAAAGGCAAACATTCAGCTTGCAAATATTAGTCAATTCAAATTCTAATTAAAAGAAAAGGTGATATGAGCCAGTGGTAAACATGCCTCTTGTCCCAACTTTCAATTCTTGTCCCAATTTTGAGTGTGTTTTAGCCATCAGTTTCTAAATTTGTTTATATTTAACAAATGAAATTAAGTTCATCATTGAAAAAGTCCTGTTTTTAAACGTGTGTGACATGTATCAAGGACTACAGATAAAATAGTTTGATGTAAACGGAAAACATATTTAAACCATGTTTAAATATGTGTGTTGCATTTTGAGTGCACTGGATATTTTTCAGTATGCTTTTGGAGTTGGACAAGCCAATAAACTTTAATACTGGCTTTAATCTTATGGACATCTGGTCTGAATTTGTAACCAAACAAGTTTCAGTTACTATGCTCTACAATTCTCTTACCACTTCCTGACCTCTTTCTTCTACTCTCTCAGGCTGTCACAGTTAATGGCCCCCTGTACATTCTATGCTATTTTGCTATGTGGTCTGGAAGAGGGGTTGAACATTTTCATATTCTCTCTCCTTGCTCACATGTTCTTTCTTTCTTTCTTTCTTTCTTTCTTTCTTTCTTTCTTTCTTTCTTTCTTTCTTGTGTTGTCTATTGTTTGGCTTTTTGCCTTGTGTAGGTTTGCCTTATGTGGTTCCAATTACTGAGGTGGTGAGGCTAGAAATGATTATAAGTAAGGCTATAAGGAAAGTGTGGTACAGTTGTTCTCATAAGTTTACATACCCTGGCAGAATTTGTGATTTTTTGGTCATTTTTCAGAGAATATGAATGATAATACAAAAACTTTTCTTTTATTCACGGTTAGTGGTTGGGCAAAGCCATTTATTATCAATGTCATAATCCCACACAGGCTGGAATCAAGTGCAGAGATATAAGTGCAGAGATATCCTTAATATAATGCAGCACACATAACTAAGTTCAAAGTTCAGGCACAAAGAGAGTCAATGCAAAACACTAAGGCACAGACCGTGGCACAAGCATACAGGGGAGGGGAAATGGGCAAAGGCAAAACAAACAAAGGTGCAGTGATGAATAGTCCAAAAATGAAGCAGTGCTGGGGCAGGATGACACCACACTCTGGAGAGGGCAAACTGAAAACAAACAAAAAACTAAACACGACTTAGTGCAGCAAAGCGTGACGAAGTGAGCAAGATATATACAATGTGAAAGAGAGTATTAAAGCGCTATACTTAACTTGGAAATAGAGACTTGAATTGATGACAAACATATCGCAACAATTTGACGTGGCACGAACTTCACTGGGGAGGGCTGAAACGGTCCATTTTATCTCCCCAGCGCCTGCAGACAGGTAATCAAGATGGCCGCCAGGTGCGTCTCAAATGAGGAATTCTGGAAAATTAGGGATTCTGTTGAAACCAAGCCAAGGTCAGGTAGACCAACAAATATTTCAGCCACAACTCTCAGGAAAATTGCTCGGGATGCAAAGAAAACCCACAAATAATATCTGCTGACATACAGGACTCTCTGGAAAAAACTGGTGTGGCTGTTTCAAGATGCACAATAAGAAGGCACTTGAAGAATAATGGACTGCGTGGTTCAGTTGCCAGAAGAAACCCTTTATTACATCAATGCCACAAAGCAGTCCGCTTACAATATCCCAAACAGCACACAAGCTACAAAATTTCTGGAACAAACTTATTTGGAGTGATGAGACCAAAATGTTACTTTTTGGCCACAATCATAAATGCTACATTTGGAGAGGCTTCAAGGCCTATGATGAAAAATACACCATCTCTACTGTGAAACATGGAGGAGGATTGCTTATGATTTGGGGATGTGTGAGCTATACAGGCACAGGGAACATTGTCAAAATTGATGACAAGATGAACGCAACTTTTTATCAGAAAATACTGGAGGAAAAGTTGCACTCATCAGCCCAGAAGCTGTGCATGGGTTGCACTTGAGCGTTCCAACATGACAATGATGCAAAAGACAAGGCCTAGTGACCCCTCATTGCCTACAGCAGAAAAAAGTAAAGGTTCTGGATTAGCCATCTCAGTCTCCTGACCTCAGTATCATTGAACCACTTTGGGGAGATCTCAAACATGCAGTTTATTCAAGATGGCCCAAAAATGTACAGGAAATGGAGGCATTTTGCTAAGAAAAATGCGCAGCTTTACTGTGTGTGCCTCATCCACAACTACCACAAAAGACTTCAAGCTGTCATTGATGTTAAAGGAGGGCAATACATGGTATTAAGAACTGGTGTATGTAAACTTTTGGGTCACTTGGGTAGTTTCTGTTGTCATGATGATTTAAAAAGAGCAAACACAATTGTTTGATAATAAATGGCTTCACCCAAACTCTAACCATGAATAAAATAAAAGTTTTTGTATTATCATTCATATTCTCTGACAAATGTCCAAAAAAATCACAAATTCTGCCAGTGTATATAAACTTATGAGCACAACTATATGCTTGGGAGAGATGTGGTAGTGTGGAATGGCTCAGGAGAGGTGTCCTGGAACTACCATTAACAAGGTTAGTTGAGGAATTTAAATGTGCAGTAGCAGCACCCCTAACTGTGTTTACTCGGAAGACCCCAGGGCACTTTTGCTCGATACCAGAGGCCTCTTTTAGCAGTCAAGCCCATCCTGCAAACTCAACCCATGCACTTACTATTCTCACTGGCTCACCCCGGCAGACAGAAATTATTATATTGGGGACCTCTTAGTGGTCAAATTAGCCCTAGAAGAGTGAAGACACTGGTTGGAGGGGGTCAAGCCGTCTCTGGTCTGCATAGACCATAAGAACCTGGCCTGTATCCAGTAGGACAAGCTTATCCTTATCCCACAACAGGTATGTTGTGTGATGTTTTGCAGTCGGTTTCATTTCTTATTATCAAATCACAACACACACTAACACAGCACCACCACATCGGGTCACTGCAATGTTGACAGTGATCTACCACCAAATAAAACCTGCTCTAGGGCAGGACAATAATTCAATATGAATATAGAGGGGTTAGACAATGAAACTGAAGCACCTGTCATTTTAGACCACAATAATTTATTAGTATGATGTAGAGCCTCCTTTTGCGGCCAATTCGTCTTGGGAATGACATATACAAGTCCTCCACAGTGGTCAGAGGGATTTTAAGCCATTCCTCTTGCAGGATAGTGGCCAGGTCACTACGTGATGCTGGTGGTGGAAAACGTTTCCTGGTATGCTGACATTA
>JAOVYV010000024.1:13814527-13829169 GCA_025674545.1 Hassar affinis
GCTCTTACTGGTGCAATGTGAAATTAATGAAGATTGGCCACCAGGCTGGTCCAATTTAGCCATGAAATCTCCCACACTAAAATGACAGGAGTTTCAGTTTCATTGTCTAACCCCTGTAGAAAATGTTTCACTAACGGTGATATGATTTTTAAATACATTTCCAAATATACATTATTTACAGCATCTGTCAGCAATTAACATTCACTACAGGGCACTTTTGTCAGTTCATTGCATTAAAGTAGAAAGAGCAGAACATGATAGGCTACATCAGTATGTGATGTCATACACCACAGTCACGCAGCCAGCGTTTAGCAGTAGTAAGCTAAGTTCCAACCCAGCAAGATTTAGCTACAGAATGGGTACCCCTAAATGTGATACAGATGTGACTGAATGAGCTTCTAGTGTTAATAAACCAGACAAAATTGTTGATAAGAGAGGAAAGACTAATTAATTGGTGTTGAAGTTTGGCTGTCAAAGATCTGATAAACTTCAGGTTTCAGTGGGCTGCAAAAATGTGCCGTAGAGTGGTGCCGACTAGCAGTGGGAACATGGCCCATCATAGTGTGTCATCAACCCTCAAACCCAAAAATGTCCCTGCCCCAGCAACATGTGTTTTTATTGTTGCTCATACTTTTTTTTCTGTATTCTGCAGCAATTCTACAAGAAGTACTCTTGTTTTTGTTTTCAATGTCTTGCAAAAGTATGCATACCAATTGAACTTTTCCACATTTTTTCACATTACACCCACAAACCTACATGTATTTTATTGGGATTTTATTTGATAGACCAACACAAAATAACAAGTAATTGTGAAATGAAAAGACATTTTTAATAAATAAAAATCTGAAAAGTGTGGCATGCATTTGTTTTCAGCCCCCTGAGTCCATACTCTGTAGGACCACCTTTTGCTGCAGTTACAACTGCCAGTCTTTTGGGGTCTATCTCTACCAGCTTTGCACTTCTACAGGCTGATTTTTTTGCCCATTCTTCTGCAAAAAAGCTCAAGCTCAGTCAGATTTGATGGAGAGCATCTGTGAACAGCAATTGTCAAGTCTTGCCACAGATTCTCAATGGGATTTAGGTCTGGACTTTGACTGGGCCATTCTACCACATGAATATGCTTTGATCTAAACCATTCCATTGTAACTCTGGCTGTATGTTTAGGGTCTTTTGCAGCATCTAACAGGTTTTCCTGTTATACAGATTGCCCTGTATTTAGCTCCATCCATCTTCCCATCAACTCTGACCAGTTTCCCTGTTCCTGTCGAAATGGATCCCCACAGCATGATGCTGCCACCACCATGTTTCTTGGTGGGGATGGTGTACTTAGGGTGATAGTTGTGTTAGTTTTCTGCCACACATAGTGTTTTACATTTAGGTTTTACATTCAACTTTGGTCTCATCTGACCAGAGCACCTTCTTCCATATGTTTGCTGTGTCGCCTACATAACTTTTGGCAAACTGCAAATGGGACTTTGTTAGGGCTCGGCCGATTCCCTCTTCAGCCATCAGAGGGAATCGGGACGCAGTTCCCCCAGCGACCTCTGGGGGCAATGTAGTCACCTATAGGACTACAACACTTCAAACCACCAGAGGAAGTCAAGGGACTACAAGGTCCAGGCAGCCCGTGGACAATCAGGGTTGACGAGGAGCACCTGGCAGGTCAAGCATTTAAGCACCTCGGAGCAAGGGCTCCTTGTCACACCCTCTCTCTATACTTGCGAATGCATGCTATAGCTTAGGGAAAGACCGGTAGTGAGGAACGATAGGTTCTGAGTGTGTAGGCCTTCGGGCCAAGGTAATCTGAGTGTGAGGTGTGACCGACAACTTCTCTTCCGGCTCGTGCCAGCTAAATTACTTCTTCCCCTCTCCTCCTTTCCCAAAGCTTTCCTTCCGCGCCTCATTATTGTGAGGCAACCACCCTTTCCTCCCCGCTGTCTCTTCCGGGTTGGTGTCTTTAGCAGTGAGATGCTTTTCCCCGTTAAGACCCAGCTCCGCTCTGTTTCTGTTTTGGTGTTGTTTTAAAGATTAGCCTAGAGTTAAAGAAAAGGGGAAAAAAAAGAAAAGTGAAAAAAAGAAAAGAAAGAGTGGAAAGAAAAGAAAGGTAATTTATTGGAAAAGAAATATATAAATTTTTGTTCTCCGTTTTCTCTTTATTCTTTATTCCTTTATTCTTCCAGCCCTGTTTTTGAGTCTGCTTATCGCAACACTTTTGTTTGCCCTTTCCGCTGGTTATAAGGCATCACGCTCTCAGCAGCCACCAAACCCCGCTTAGCTTGCGCTGCTAAGGCGCTGCATTGAGAAACCTGGTGAACCGGATTCGTGGCTCGCCTGAGTCACCTCTTGAGAGCACACTCCTGTTTCAGTACAAGCACCAATCACACATGCAGTTCATTTCCCTCTTTTCATTGGGCCTGTGTTTATCTTTAGTTTTTCATAGTTCCCTGGGGCTGGCCCGCCCCCTCTCAGTTACTCCCCCAGTCTTTCTTTTAGTTTGGGAAAAGAACCCTCGCTTGGGTCCACTGCCCCAATCATAACAGGACTTCTTATGGCTTGCTTTCAAATGGGCTTCTTATGGCTTTCTTGTTTTTTTCACACTTCCATAAAGGCCAGATTTGTGGAGCACACAGTCTTATCCTGTGTTGTCCTGTGGACAGATTCTCCTACCTGAGCTGTGGAGCTCTGCACCCCCACAAACTGACTAAGGGCCTCTTCTCTAATTAGTGCTCTCCTTGTCTGGGCTGTCAGTTTAGGTGGATGGCCATGTCTTGGTAGGCTTGCAGTTGTGCCATACTTCTTCCATTTTCGGATGATGGACTGAACAGTGCTCTGTGAGATGTTCATAGCTTGGGATATTTTTTTTATAACCTAACCCTGCTTTATGCTTCACCACAACTTTATCCCTGACCTGTGTAGTGTGTTTCTTGTTTTATCATGGTGCTGTTTGTTCACTAATGTTCTCTAACAACATCTGAGGCCTTCACAAAACAGCTTCTAAAGTGACTTCTAAAGGCAATTGGTAACACTGGATTTTATTTAGGGGTATCAGAGTACAGGGGGCTGCACTCTTATTAAAAAAGTTTTCACTTCACCATTACTTGCTACTTTGTGTTGGTTTATCACATAAACTCCCAATACATTTCAGTTTGTGTGTGTAATGTGAAAAAAATGCAAGGCTTACTTTTGCAAGGCACTGCACATAAGAATAAGATAATCAAGCAGAGAGGTTTATGTTTATTTGATGGTGATATCATATTTCTTGTTTGTGTATGAAGGCTGAATACAAATAAAAGGTGAACATTTACTTCTTTGTGCCATTTTATTTCTAAAATATATAATTTTATATGAGGCTTTATAGACTTGGCAAAATAATTTTTCAGAAGTTTATAGGTATAAACATCTATTGTGCATTCTTGACAGTTTTTCTGTCTCTCTCTTTGTCTATGAATATAACAATTAAGTTGTATCCACCAAAAATAATAAATATATTGTGATATAATTTTTAGCTATATTGTCCAGCCCTAACTTTCTCTTCTGACCATTGAAGAACAGATAACAAAGTATGCAGAGAAACAGATGGTCTGCAGTCTGTAGCTGTAGAACTGCAAAGTGCACATGTATGGTCAGTGGCACTGATAAAATGGACAAAGAGTGTAGATACAAGGAGGTAGTTTTAATGTGTTTGGATAATCACTATGTGTGGGGATAGTGGTTCAAGGTCAGTTATAGTGGGATCTCAGATAAACAGTAGGACCCATTTCAGTTGCATTCTAGTCTTTCTCAGTGCCTGGACATTTGTTGTTGTGAAACCCTGCTAAAGTGCCTCATCACTGGAACAATGCAACCACGTTTGAAGCAACATGATCAAACATGATCGAATTCTCTGTGAAAATTGGTAAATGTGCCTCAGAAACTCTTGAAGAAAGGTTATGGACAAGCTACCCTATCATCAGCACAAGTGATCACAGAAGATGAGCCATAGGTGTTTGACTAAGGTCCTGAGACAAAAAGACAAAGTGCTGAATGGCACATGACATCGCCTCAACCAAAGAAATGCTCCCATGAGCAAATTAAGTCACTGTTCATTGTCTTTTTTGATTCTCAATTGTCTATAAACAATTCATACCAGAAGTCCAAATGGTAAATAGAACATATTACCTTGGAATTTTGGAATATCTTTGTCTGTGTCTTGTAGGTCCAGAGTGGGCATCCTTCACCTTGGGTGTCTTTGTGTGTCAGAGCTGCTCAGGCATCCATCGCAGCATTCCTCAGATTAGCAGAGTCAAATCTGTATTTCTTGACCCATGGGAGAAATCTGAGGTGGAGGTGAGTGTATGAACATAATTATTGCACCTTGAAAATGGAGACTAGGCTGTTTGTTTGTTTTATTCGTTTTTAAGGTTATTTCAGCATCAAATGGCTATTTGAATGGCAGACACAAGGTTACATCAATACACAAGTCTTTCATCAGTACGCAAGTTCAATACAAAACTTTTTTTCATTATGCTTGAATGGCTGTCCCATTCAAAGGAAGGTATAAAGAGAGTTATATTCTAAGCTTCCTTATATTATGAAATTAAATATCATCACATGTATTACTTCTCTAATGAAGGCAATTGCAGGTTGGCATGTTATAATGTTACCATGGTATAAAATTAATATTATTTGCTGTAATTGCCCATTGTCCAGCAAGTTCAACCCTTAAAAGTATGGTGGCTCACATAGCGTTGGCCACACTCAACCCACATCAGCAAATGTGTTGTTTTACTCACTGGTCATTGTATAGTTCTACAAACGTCAATGTATGGATTACAAGTACAGTTATATTGCAGGCTTTCCTTAGTTTTGGGTAATATGTTTGACATGGACAGGTCCTGGCTGAACTGCATGTCCCCTGTGGATGCTTGCATTGCTTTGCAGCCTTCAAAATCTTTGAACCAGTGCTGAGGCACAGAGACATCCTGACCTGCTTGGACAACATAGCAACCAACAGGCACAGTCAGGTACATAAGTATTTGGACAGTGACACAATTTTTTTGCCTCTGGATTTGACTGAAGTGTAGACTTTCAGCTTTAATTCAAGGGGTTTAACAAAAGGTATTGCATTAATTGTTTAGCCATTACAGCCATTTTTACATAGTCCCAATGTTATGCAGTTTCATGTCCAGGTATGGCACATTATTTCATGACAAAGATATAAGATATAAGAAGATAAAAGGTATAGTATAGATTTTGCATTTTTCATTGCATTTGCATCTCAGCACGTGGTCCAAATAGGTGTTGATGCAAGAGAAGGAGCCCATGTTTAGGCTGAAAAAAAATCTTCTAGGGGACTAGAAGACAACTAAAGTTAATAATGATAGAATTCTTTCCTTGGTGAAAAAGCCATTTACAATGTCTAGTCAAGTCAAGCACACTGTCAAATAGGTGGGTGTATCGTTATCAAATTCTACAATTAAGAACACCCTCATGATATAAGTACACAGCGTTTACCTCAAGATGCAAACTTGCATCTCTAGACATTGCTATAAAACATCTAATACACCTGTTAGTTCAGGGCAAGATTGTTTGGACAAATGAAACCAATAATAATTTGTACCAAAATGATGGGAAGAGAAAGAAAGGAAACACTCATGATCCAATGCATACCACATCGTCTGTCACATATAGTGGAGGAAGTATTTTGGCATGGGTTTTATAGTATAAGTATATCTAGTTTACTGGTGTTTGTTGATAATGCAACAGGTGATAGAAGTAGAAGTATGAATTCTGAACTGTATAGAGTTATACTTTCTAAAAAGATTCAGTTTAATGTGCTTCATAGTACAGGTGGATAATGACCAAAACATGCTGCAAAAGCAACACGCTTTGGAATGCTCAGTCAGTCACCTGACCTCAACCCAACTGGGCATTCTTTTCACTTACTGAAGATAGGACTGAAAGCATAAAGATCCACAAACAAGCAGCAATTGAAGTCAACAGCAGTAAAGGCCTGGCAAAGTATCTCTAGGGTAGAAACTCAGCATTTGGTGATGTCCATGGTTTCTAGACTCCAGACAGTCATTGACTTGAAATGGTTTGCATCCAGGTATTCAAAATAATCCCTATCTTAGTAATTATGTTAGTTTGTCTAGTTTTTTTTTTTTAATTGGGGGGACTGTGTAAAAAATGGCTATATATATTTTTTACCTGCTTAATAAAATATTTTTGTAAAACCACTTGTATTGAAGCTGAATGTCTACACAATAACATATTGATTACTTAATTTCAAATCCTTGGTTTTGTCCAAATGCTGCATTGTCCAAATACTTATGGACCCAACTGTGCATGCACTATATGGCCAATAATTTATGGACACCTGACCATCGCACCCATATATAGGTCTTTCCCAAGCAGTTGCCACAAATTTGGAAGACACAGTTGTATAGGATGTCTTTGCCTACTGTAGCATTAGAATTTCCCTTCACTGGAACTAAGGGGCTTAGCACAAACAAGTTGTAGCATGATAGTGAATTAGAACATTGACGACACCACAAGCCTTCTTGTCTGACATCAGTGCCTGACCTCACTAATGCTTTTATGGCTGAATGGATAAATCCCTGCAGCCATTCATCAAAATCATTGGTGCCAAAAAAATGGCAAGCCTTCTTAGTAGAGTGGAGGTTATTATTACAACTAAAACAGAGGAAACTACAACAGATATAGGTGTAATGATCCACAAACGTTCAGCACAAACATTTCTTAGATTTGCAGATGCAGAGTTGAGTGTGTTTCTCTTCTGTGGCCCTCTGGTTCAGCATGCATTAACTAATGACTGGCCAACTGTTTACATTTCTGCTCACATTGCAAAAAAATATGCAGAAGAAGAGAAGAGTCTTATTTGTAGTCACAACACATTTTTATTACTAAAAGTCAGCTTGATGAAAACAAATGAATTTTCATTTTATCACTTGTAGTGTTGTCATGATACCAAAATTATGACTTAAATACAATACGTGCCTAACAATCTCAATACCAAAACTATAACTATACCATGACAAAAACTTGAGGCATCAGCAAAAATAATGGAATATTAGATGATATAACATGGAACTTCTAATTCTTAGTTTTTTATATTAATTAATAATAATGGGATTATTATAATTAATTAGATCAAGTTCATAGTGTTATTAAAGTTTTTACATGGTATGCAGCATTCTCATGTACCTTATACTTGAGATTGTGATTTCTTTGCTAATTAATTTTATATTTTCAATCAGATATCACTTATCAAATAGCATCTTGACGCAATACAGCTTAGCAGAGGTCTACTGCTCTACTGAGCACATTTTCCAGTAATAGAGTTAATTATTGACAAAAATATACATTACCGGTACTGACAACAAATGGTGAGAGAAATAAAATTACATTGGAGTGGAAGCATACACACATTGGCTTGCTGTCGCACATTGACCCAACTCACAGGTAAAGCGGCTCTTATTAAAACACTGTCACACCAAAGTGCTGGTACTAATAAAATTGGGTTATAGTACCATTTAATGCCAGGGTATTGCAATACGTTTCTAGTATTGGCACCTCATGCAATACATATGATTTCAGTTACATTTGTGATTGTGACACATTTCAGTTGCTGCATTTGTGGTTGTCTTTTGTGCAACCCTTGCAAACAGCTTAATGCTGTAGATGATGAAACAATAAATAGAACTGTGTGTTATGTCCAAGTAATACGTGTATATAATAAATACAATATTTATATATGTGACAGTAGTTAAAAGCATTTAATATATGTTTTCAACATTTACAATTTTTAGCAGTTATGACTGCTGCACTCACTTTCATTATATGAATAGTTTTTATAGGCCTTCCTCAGAGATGCTCTCCCAGGTCATTTACTAGAATAAACTTGGATGACTGGCATTGCCTTCCTTCTAATATTTCAAGATGTCCCAAAACATTTAATAGCCAGTGTATGTACAGATATTATTTTTGAGAAGTGGGTGCCTTCAATTAGCAGAATCCTGGCTGTAGAATATAGTAGCAGTACTTTTTCTTGGCGGTATGATTGAGGCATGACTCTGCCTTCCATAGCTCTGACCTGTGTCTGCTGCAGCCTTGGCTTTGTGCCTGTCTTCTGCCAATGCCAACAAAGGAAAATGATTCATCAGAAGGTGAGGTAGCAAAGAATTGTCTAGTGCAGTATCCTATTTCCCCAAGGTATTTAATGCTACTAGTTGCGAGTTGGTAAAAAATTTGCATGCAGTGAAAATTTGCATGCAATAAAGTTTTGCTATGAATTAATGCTTATCAAAATAACAAAAAATAGTGCACTTTTATTATTAAAATTGTTAGAAACCATAGGGTCTACACACCAAGCTTTTGAAATAACTATATTAAAAAGGACAGAGTTTTACTGAGTATTAGAAACCCGCAGACCACGCCCACTTCCGTTACTCGTTCCTCTAGCCCCTCCTATTGAACTTTCACCTCTCTCCTCACTGGGTGTTTCGGTAATGACTTCCTGGTTCCCTTTTCTATATATATTACTCATTCTTCCGACTGGTTTTTGCGAAGTATTGTTTTGCCCTGCAACGTACCGAGCGCTTTTTTCCAATACTCTTTAGAATAGCCTTGTTGTCTCCCGTTTTTTTTCCCTGTCTTCTTCAGTGTGTGCGTGACTGCCTTTCCCCGCAAGTGTCTCCCCTTGAGTGTTTGGTGAGTGAGTCTGCCTGTGTGTTGTGTGAGCGCTTGTTGCGTGCGTGTGTCCCCGCGTGATTGCTTTAGTGTGCACCCCGTCCTTTTATTTTATTTAGTATTGTGCTCCTTGTCCGTTTGTTTGTTAGTCCAGGTTTCTTTCTATTTAGGAGCTTCCCTTTTTTCTGTTGCAGTGCGTTGAGTTGGCCGGTGGTGCGTGCGTTTGGTTCGCAGTTTATGTTTCTATCCCGTACTCCTGTATATAGTTTACTAATCTCACGCTGTACTGTCTCTTTGCTACCACGTTCAACTAACCCGCGGTGTCCCGGTCCTCTCTCTCTCCCTTACTTTCGCTGCCTCTCTCTCTCTCTCACTGCTCTCCTTTCCTCGCTCACCCGGGCTCGCATCGCCAGTCTCACTCCCCTCACTCTTTCGCTCTCTACGACCCTCTCTTCCTCCGTTTTCCCTATCTCTACAGCCTTTTCTTCCTGCCCAGTCTTCCCCATCTGGGCAGCTGCCTTCCCTCCTATTTTCCCTGCTCTTTCCTGTGCTCATCATGTTTGGTATTTTGCGTGGGCTGGTCTGACTTGATTTTCTCCCAGTTGTGTTCTCCCGGCAGGTCCATGGTTCCGTCCCGTTCCTCCTCCCTACCTGCCTCCCGTCTGCCTCCCGGGGCCTCTGCGTTCCAGTGCTCCTGCTCCTGTTGCTCCTGCTCCACACCTCAGGACTTACTTTCCCTGTTCCATTCCTTTTCAAATAAACTGTTTTACTTAACCGCATCTACGTCTCCTCCGCTTCGTCAGACCTCGTTTATAACAGAATACTTCGCCCACTATGGAGACGGCAGAACAAGTTTTCAGGAGGCTCCTGGAACAGTCTGAGGCTCAGGGACATCTCCTCACCGCTCTCGCTCAGCAGGTCCTGAGGCTCTCCGCGGAAGTCCCCGCACCTCAACCTCCGCCTGCTACCACTCCAGAGATCCTCATTCCCATCACCGAACCTGAACGCTACTCAGGTAATCCGGAACAATGTGAGGACTTTCTACTGAAAATTTCTCTCTTCCTCACCAGCAGGCCTCCTACCACCGAGAGCAATTCCATCGCCCTCCTCATTTCTCGTCTGTCAGGCGACGCCTCTTCCTGGGCCACAGCAGTCTGGAACGCCAAGGGTCCTGAGGTCCAGTCTCTAGCCACCTTCACCAAGGCTTTCCGCAGCACCTTTCATCATCCACGGCAGGGTCTCACTGTGGGCGATGAGCTGCAACGACTCCAGCAGGGACATCTGTCCACCACCGAATACTCCCTCAAGTTCCGCACCCTGGCGGCTGCTAGCGGATGGAACGAGCCTGCTCTCCTTTCCCAGTACAAGGCTGGTCTCTCCCCTCAACTCCAGAAGGAACTCGTGGGGCGTGCCCTTTGCCTCGATCTGGAGCAGCTCATAGAACTGACTATAGAGCTCGATCATCATTGCACCACTTGGAGCCCTGCCGGCCTTCAGGACACCCCTGCAGCCAAGACTGTCCGGACTACCTCGGTACCCATGGAGTTGGGACGATCCCGCCTTTTGGCTTGAGAAGTTTCGGCCAAGTTAACCGTACGAGTAGTTCTACCCCATTCAGATCTGTTTATCTCAGCCCTTGTAGATTCCAGCGCCTAGGGGGACTTGACGCCGGCTTCGTCAAGGAGCACAACATCTCCACCACCCTCAAACCTCGTTGCATCATGGGGGTGGATGGGAAACCTTTGGGATCCGGTCGTATTACCTGCTGCACGGAGCCCATCTCTATCCACGTGGGTCTGGTCCACAGCGAGCAGCGCAGTTTCTTTGTTACCACCACTTGTTCCTCTCCCATAATTTTGGGCCAACCCTGGCTCCAAGCCCATAATCCCTGGATCTCGTGGCATCCCTTCAACATCCTTTCCTGGTCCCAGCACTGTTTTGAATGTTGCATCAGACCACTGACCCGGGTTGTGCAGCTGGCCGCTACCACCGAGCTGGAAGAGGATCTATCCAGCGGAGTACCGCGAACTCGCCGGAGCATTCAGTGAGCATAGTGCTAACCAACTCCCCCCGCATCAAGATTACGACTGTGCAATCGAGCTGCTACCAGGCGCCATTGTATACACGCCATATCCGCTCTCATTAAAAGAAACCAAAGTCATGCAGGATTATATCCAGGAGGCACTTCAGCATGGCTTCATCCGTCCGTCTAAATCCCCAGTCAGCTCAAGCTTTTTCTTTGTGCCCAAAAAAGACGGTTCGCTCCGCCCCTGCATAGACTATCGGGAACTGAACAAGATCAGTAGAAGGTAGACCTATCCCATTCCACTCATCCCCTCGGCCTTGGAGCAGCTCCGCAGTGCCAAGGTTTTCTCCAAGCTGGATCTTCGGAACACCTATAATCTGGTCCGGATCAAGGAGGGGGACGAGTGAAAGATGGCTTTCAGCACCACCACCGGTCACTATGAGTATCTCGTCATGCCTTTCGGCCTTACCAACGCCCCGGGAGTGTTCCAGTGTTTGGTGAACGACGTCCTCAGGGATTTTTTGGGTAATTGTGCAATCGTTTACCTCGACGATATCCTGATCTATTCCCCAGATCTCAAGACTCACCTTGCTGACACCAAAGCCGTCATCAAGACCCTGATGGAGAACGGGCTCTATATCAAGGCGGAGAAGTGCGAGTTCCACCAGACCTGCATTGCCTTCCTTGGATATATAATTGACGAGAAGGGGGTTAAGATGGACCCGGCTAAGGTGGAAGCTATCCTCAATTGGAACACCCCTTGCACAGTCAAAGAGCTGCAAAGCTTCCTTGGTTTCGCCAACTTCTTCCGGAGATTTATTTGCTCATTCAGCCAATTGGCGCTGCCCCTCACGTTCCTCTTAAAGGACCAACCCCAAAGTTTGAGGTGGAATGACCAGGCGGAAGCCGCCTTCAGGAAACTAAAGTTAGCATTTACCACGGCACCCATCCTGGCGCACCCGGATCCCGAGTTACAGTTCCAGGTGGAAGTAGACGCTTCCTCGGTGGGGGTGGGTGCTGTCCTTTCTCAGCGTCAGGGTAATCCGCCCAGGCTGCACCCCATAGCCTTCCTGTCGTGGAAACTGTCCCCGGCTGAGCGAAACTACCATGTGGGCGATCGGGAGCTCTTGGCCATAAAGTTGGCATTCGAGGAGTGGAGACACTGGCTCATGGGCACCAAATTTCCAGTTCAAGTCATCACCGACCATCGTAACCTAGAATACGTTAAGGGGGCCCGCAGACTCAATGCCAGGCAAGCTCGGTGGTCCCTATTTTTTAACCGGTTTGACTTCTTGGTCACCTACAGACCCGGGAGAGAAAACGTGAAGGCAGACACCCTGTCTCGCATTTTCGACAGCCCCGATGAATCTACTCTCCCGGTGAAGAGCATTCTCCCTTCCCAGGTCTTCTGTAACGCCCTCGCCTGGGAGATTGATGAGCGGATCTTAGAGGCTAACGCCGTTTCACGTCCACCCAGTGATCTTTCGGTACCTCACGGCAAGGTCTACGTGCTGTCTACGGCAAATATTGGTGGCCTACCATGAGGAGGGACATAAATGACACCATCGCCTCATGCGACACCCGCAAGTTGCCCGCTGGCAAACTCCTCCCTCTTCCCGTGCCTAATCGTCCTTGGAGTCACATCGCCGTGGACTTTCTCACCGACCTTCCGATGTCTGAGGGCAACACCACCATCCTCACAGTGGTGGACAGGTTTTCCAGAGGGGTTAAATTCCTGGCACTTCCCTCTCTTCCATCCACCTTCCAGACGGCGGAGCTCCTCTTTCACAAAGTGTTTCGCCACTACAGCTTCCCGGAGGACATCGTTTCCGACAGGGGTCCCCAGTTCATGTCCGCTGTCTGGGAGGCATTTATCAAGAAACTGGGTGCCTCCGTGACCCTCACCTCGGGCTATCACCCGGAGTCCAACGGTCAATGCGAGAGGGCTAACCAGGAGCTTGGCAAGATCCTAAGGATTTACTGCCAGAACAACCAGAATGATTGGGCCACTTTCCTTCCTTGGGCTGAAATCGCCCAGAATTCCCTCACTAGTCAAGCCACTGGACTTACACCTTTCGAGTGCGTCCTGGGTTTTCAACCACCCTTTGCTCCATGGGACCTGACCCCCTCTAACGCCCCAGCAGTCGATGAGTGGTTCCAGAGGAGTGAAGTTTGGGCCTCGGTCCACAGGAGAATTCAGGACAGCAACCGCAAGTCCAAGTCCAATGCCGATTGCCGCAGGTCCAAGGGGCCCAAATATCAAGTTGGGGACAAGGTTTGGCTCTCGACCTCAGACTTAAGGGTAACAAGAAGCTTAACGCTCATTACGTCGGCCCTTTCCCCATCAGTAAAATAGTCAATGACGTAACCATCACCCTCATCCTCCCACCACACCTCCGCACCTCACGCTCCTTCCATATTTCACTCCTCAAACCCTACATTTCTGGCCTCCTTGACACTACACCTCACCAACCTATTTCCCAACAAACACCTCCTGACACCCACATCTACACCATTTCCGACATCCTCGACTCCCATCACACCTCCTCTGGTCTCGAGTACCTCGTCTCATGGGAAGGTTTCGGGCCCAAGGATAACTCGTGGACCAAGAGGTGCGACATCCTTGTTAAAGATCTACTCCACCAGTTTCACCTCACACACCCTCACGCTCCCGCTCCTCGTCCCAGAGGCAGACCCCCCGTCTGTCTGCTCCTCGTCCCAGAGGTAGGCCCCTCATTCACCTCTCCCGCTCCTGTAGTTCCCTCTGTGCCCATTCCCTCCTCTAGGGACTGTCCCCCTTGTCCTGTCGCCCCTCCTTCCTCTCCTGGGCACTCTCCCGCTCCTGTTCCCCGCCCCAGAGGCAGACCCTCTCGCACCTCAGTCACCTCCTCTGCTCCCGCTCCCGAGGCTCCCAGTGCGCCCATTCCTCTCCCCAGGTGCCTTCCTTCTCATCCCTCTGTCTCCTCCTCTCTCCCTGGGCCCTCTCCTCCTCCTGTTCCTTGCCCTAGGGGCCGTCCCCCTCGTAGGCCTAGGTTTCCTTCCCTGTCCCACCCTCCTCAAGATGGTCCTGATAGGCCGTTTGGCGTTGACCCCTCTGGGGTCCCCTTAACGACTTCTTCCGTTACTCGTTCCTCTAGCCCCTCCTATTGAACTTTAACATCTCTCCTCACTGGGTGTTTCGGTAATGACTTCCTGGTTCCCTTTTCTATAAATATTACTCATTCTTCCGACTGGTTTTTGTGAAGTATTGTTTTGCCCTGCAACGTACCGAGCGCTTTTTTCCAATACTCTTTAGAATAGCCTTGTTGTCTCCCGTTTTTTTTCCCTGTCTTCTTCAGTGTGTGCGTGACTGCCTTTCCCCGCAAGTGTCTCCCCTTGAGTGTTTGGTGAGTGAGTCTGCCTGTGTGTTGTGTGAGCGCTTGTTGCGTGCGTGTGTCCCCGCGTGATTGCTTTAGTGTGCACCCCGTCCTTTTATTTTATTTAGTATTGTGCTCCTTGTCCGTTTGTTTGTTAGTCCAGGTTTCTTTCTATTTAGGAGCTTCCCTTTTTTCTGTTGCAGTGCGTCGAGTCGGCCGGGTGGCGAGTGCGTTTGGTTCGCGTGCTGGTTTATGTTTTTATCCCGTACTCCTGTATATAGTTTACTAATCTCACGCTGTACTGTCTCTTTGCTACCATGTTCAACTAACCCGTGGTGTCCCAGACCTCTCTCTCTCTTACTTTCGCTGCCTCTCTCTCTCTCTCTCTCACTGCTCTCCTTTCCTCGCTCACCCGGGCTCGCATCGCCAGTCTCACTCCCCTCACTCTCTCGCTCTCTACGACCCGCTCTTCCTCCGCTTTCCCTATCTCTACAGCCTTTTCTTCCTGCCCAGTCTTCCCCATCTGGGCAGCTGCCTTCCCTCCTATTTTCCCCGCTCTTTCCTGTGCT